>JAVQJV010037408.1:0-49582 GCA_036024995.1 Gadopsis bispinosus
CTTTTAAGAACACATTTACATATGTTTTTGTGTTCTCATAAGGTATTAGAATAATATAGGGAATGTTTGTGCAGGTGACTCTCCTCATGGCCTTTTTATTGCATTTTATTACTATGCCAGCTCAGTCAGCGCAGAAGTTCTCCAAATAAAAGGGAAGACAGTTGGATGTGACTTGTCACAGGGTTGAAGGCCTTAGTTATAGTGTCAGCAGAATATTCATAACCACATCAGAGACATCATAACCAGAGCAGTGGCAAAGAATTTGGGAATCAAACTTTAAACTGGATATCTCAGTATGTCTGGAACTCTGTCGGGGAAAGAGTCTCTCTGTATATCTAAAAGAGCATTTTTCCCTCGTGTTCATCATCCTCAACCCATCCTCCCACATCTCGTTCCACTTTACCCTCTCAATTTTACGCCCCTCTCCCTCCTCCATCACCCCGCCGGCGTGAAGCTAAACTGTCGGCTGTGGAGAGCAGTAGCTGCATGTGCAGGACGCCGTGCAACATGACCCGCTACAACAAAGAGCTGTCCATGGTCAAAATCCCCAGCAAGACCTCGGCCCGCTACCTGCAGAAGAAGTTCAACAAGTCAGAGAAGTACATCACGTAAGTAGCCAGATCTTCTTGGTACGTGTCCGCTCTGGTTTGACCACCAGCAGGCAATACTACAAATAGTGACTACAAATGAAGATGATATATTCATATAGACGATTTATATTCTAATTCACAAAGATACGCATCTAGGTCAAAAACACATCGGTGGCATCGTGTTTTCTTATTGTCTAACGAAATTCAAGACAGAAAGAAAATAGGAAACATTTGACAATGAGGCCTAATGAGTGTAGCTGATCATTTTTGAGGCTTTTTAAAAATGTATTTGACTATATACATTTGTTTACATTTACACCAAAGGACATTTTACAACTTATCCAATGGTGAGGAAAGCTGAGCATCCAGAGGAAGCACACATTAAAAGAGAAAAACATGCAAACTGACCCAAGAGAGGATAGGTGTAGAGTTGTTCAAATGGAGGTTTTAAAGACATCACCTCCGTCTGGCTATGCAACCAGCGTGTTCTCCTCCCACACAGTGCTCGTGTTTCCCTGGTTGCTCAGCTCTGTAGGAAATGGATGGACTGTACCTGATTGTCTTGCTTGCCAACTTGATCACCTGATGTGGGAATCATCAAGACAAATGCCCTATTTTCTGCCTTTTGCAGGGACAATATCTTGGTGTTGGACGTGTTCTTCGAGGCCTTGAACTACGAGACCATCGAGCAAAAGAAAGCTTACGAGGTGGCAGGCTTGCTGGGTGGGTTTTAATCGATGTTAATCTTATTTTCCAAACCTGGATCCAGACTACGTTAGTCACAGCCATGCTGCTTTTAACATGATGTGAATTCATGGGAAAAGGCCCACCCTGACTCATGGCAGCAGGTTTAAATAGGATAATTCAAAGATGCCTGATTGGATCGTGCACAAACTGGCTGAATGTGCCGTCACAGTATGCAACAACAAAATGCCTTCACTGTGAAATGCTTTGATTTTAGTGGAAGCGAGTTAATTTGACAATTTTGTCAGTATCAACAAATGAAAGAGCACTAATTAGCCTCTCTACAAGCTTTAAGTGAACACAGAGAGGTAATTACAGTTGCTCATTTTTGTTTTTGAGTGTGTTACTGTTTTAATATTGACCAGTTCATTGAGACAAGGTTCAATCAAGGTTATTTGAGACATTATACGTGATGATGAGTAAGAAATATGAGGTGTATTATTACTACCTGGCTCATACTTGACAGGTGCAAAGAAAGTGTTAGGTTTAGGGTCTACTTGGTTGTTTCGTGGCTTACAGCTCAGGGGCTTGGGCAGGATTCAGGTTTTGTTGGTTTCAAATGTATTTTATTAAGAAATCTTTCTCAAAACAAAATGCCCAATGAAGAGGGAAACGGGCAAAGTATAGCCAAGGAGTCGCATTAGCCACACAAGCTAATGATCAGTAATGGATCAAATAAAGCACTGACCCACTGACAGGTGGGTTATTGTAACCAGATAATCGGTGTTCTTCACTTCACCTGTCGGTGCTCAAAAAGTTATGGCTGATCGTTGTAAGTATAGACTACACATAAAAACTGAACTTATTTTCTTGTGTTATTTCTCTCTGCGTGCGACGTTTACAGGTGATATTGGTGGTCAGATGGGTCTGTTCATTGGAGCCAGCATCCTCACCATCCTAGAGCTGTTTGACTATGCTTATGAGGTCGGTCTGAAGTTGCTGTTTTCCCAATTCTATTCTCACATACCTGTCAAAACATCTAATTACACCCACACATCACTCCTCTGTAGGCTCTCACCGCTTTTGTTGGTGCAATAAACTTTGATAGCTTTTTGTTTGGGGTTTTTCAGTGAAGATCGAGAGCATTGACCATGAAAGCTGACAGCAGAAACAATGTCACTGATACAAAAAGCAGATAAGAGCTAGATTTACTTCAGAGCTGAATGAGATGAAGGATTGTGCGATGGTACTTTTACTCTACTGTGCGCCCCGGTTTAGAGCTTCTCATGTTGCTTTCAGCTGCACACAGTTCTGACAAGCACATAATAGTCTGCGTTTCCCATATGGTTCTGGAAATACACGAGATTACAAGTCATTTTTTCTTTTATTCTAAAGGCCATAATGGAGTAATGGGGATAAGAAACCCCCATGTGGCTGACATAAGACGTTTTATAGCAGCTTTTAACAGGTTTCATGCTGAAATAATTGTGATGGTGTTGTTTGTTACCACCTGATTACTTTTTATTTTGACGTCAAATGTTTGAGTAATTATAAGAATAGCCAACGGAGGCCTTCTGTAAGAGACTGATGTCTCTCTGACCCTGAATTTTTTCTGATGTGCAGGTGGTGAAAGACAGACTACTGGATTTACTGAGCAGAGAAGACGAGGAGGAGAGTCATGCAGAGGATGTGGTAAGCATGCCCTTTAACCCTTGTCAGCTTTGTCAGTTTTCTTCAGCGAGTGCTCCATGTACGTGTTTGTAGCTTCAGTGCAGTTTTACTCACTCTGATCATGCATATCAATTCTTGCCCTATACCCACCCCTCCGCACAAGCATGTAGAAAGTGTTCAAGACAGCAAATGGGGTTTGCATGATGGTGTGCAGGGACCACTGTAACCTGAGACTTCTCACTGACTGTCAGTGAGAAGGAAGAATATTACTGGACATTACTAGTTAGTTGGTAGCCAAACAGCAGTGAATAAGCTACTGATGGTGAAGCACGAATGAAGCAGCTTCCAATTCGGTGGCAGCACCCTGCTGAATAAGAAGAACCTGCTTTGTTAGCTACTGTGACTAGTTAGCATGCTAGTTGCTAGCTCTCCAGACAAAGTAGCAAGCAGCTCCACAGGTAGTTACCAGAAACAATGATTTCACAAGGATGCCCAAATTTTGCTTTTTCACTCTCTAGTCTGACCCAGCACTAAGACGCTTTCTATGTTTCTTTTTTTTCCCCCAGAGTTCCTGTGACCCGGTGGCAAACCACTCCGAGTCCATCAGCCACACTGTGACAGTCCCCCTGCAGACAACGCTGGGCACCCTGGAGGAGATTGCCTGCTGAGGCCCTCCCCCTTCCCTCTCAGAGCCACACGCGCCCAGACGCTGCCTCCACAGAGTGGCGCTACATCCTCTGTTAGGGGCATCCTGCAGGACCTTAACAGTGGAGGGGAGGAGACGAATACAAGAACAGGGGTTGGTCTAGAACAGCGCTGCGCTCTGTCGCGCCGCCCTGTCTGAGGCACTAATGGGGATTAAGGTGCCGTCGGCCCATCTCTGTCACCCTGCACTGTACTGTAGTGGCAGGATGGCCTCCACTGTGCCAGATCTGCAGTGGGGTCGGTGTCTCCACATAGACAGAAAATCAAAGACTGTGGGGCTACTACCCATGAAGGGAGCTCGCCCCTGTGCAGCATATCTATGTAACAAACACATTCATATGTCGGTCACTGCCAAATGAACTGTACAAAATTGGTTTTGAACTGTCCAAACTGCATGCGTCGATCTATCTTGCTCTCTTTGCTGATGCATACGCTGGACTGCAGTGTTGCTTTACCGTACATGTGTGCCATTTGTCTCTCAATCTGCAGGACAGGCCTGTGACAAGGGCCCAGGTGAGATGTCGAACTTTCGAATGTACAGATTGAACATGTGGTTGTTTAATCAAAAATCGTAGTCCAGATGTGACCAATCCTTTTGAAAATCCATTCTAATGAGCGATTTAGCATTTCTTAGTTAGACCTCTTGAAGGGGAGGTGGTTGGTAATGTATGAGCATTACTGCGGAAAACAAACACACACCCAAACATTTGTTGTGTTTAATGAAGGCAGTGAAATCTGAACATTTTGCATCTTTTTTTCACCTGTCAGTTTCAGTTTAATCAGTTTACTAAAAGGCATGTTTGCTACGTGACTCCCGGGGTGCTAAGCTGTTCTCTGCAGACATCTTTAAAGGGATGTCATACCCTTGCTTTTAATTTATGTGAATAAATGACTGGCTTCTGGCTGCTGCACCTCAACACAGCGCCCAGCTAAGTGAGGTAGAATCTGAATTTATTTGCCTGCCAGACAGCAAGCCATTTACAAAACACTGCAGCAAATGAATATGCCGAGGGTGTTGTTAAACTATTGTTTCATTAAGATAATGTCAGACTGATGTTTCAGACAGCTATCACCACTTTATCAAGGATGGGATCATTTTGTCCCATAAAACAAATCCCCAGTCTTGACAATTTTATTGTCAAGGTTGGGGAATATTCACAAGTATAAAAATGATTACAAAAGCACCATGAAGAGGGTTCAGCCAGGATGGGATTGTTCTATGTGTGTGTTTTGTTTTTTAGGATACAGGGTCTGCCGTGTTATGCTGTAAATATCTGTTTGTTTTTTTTCTCACAGAAACGGGTACCACGCAGACATGCCTGAAGCAGATCTAATTTAAAAGGAACTCTGTTAAACATCAACCCAGGTCCAGACGTGACTGCGTATTTCTCACATTTGTTTTTGTTACTCAATCTGCAGCTCTCAGTAGGTGGGAATGTTATGTAACAGGCAGTAGCATTTTGAGGTAGTTGAATGTCTTGCTAAAAGTGAAGGACTCACTTTGCTATGAGCACCAATACAGGTTCAGCTGAACCTTCATCGTCTGCAGAAACAACGTTTAACATATATGTGGCTTTACACCAAAAGCTTGTGTGAGACCATGTGGATGATTTAGTGTATCTGAGTTTTCTATTTCTAGTTCATGATCATCCTAGCATGGTCTCTGTCATCATGGTAATGTACATTACAGGTAGGAATGAATTCAAGTGCTTTGTGAGACTGTTTGAATTATGATTTCCCATCTGTGGCTCAACCTGCTGTCTCTGTGTACTCTCTCATGTTGTGGCTTCAGACGAACATACAATCCTCAGCCGACCTGCAGGAGTGTGAGACGCACGTCTCGCTTTTGGCTGTTTCTGCTCTCTACTTTGGCTTCAATCATTATCGCAGGACAGCGTTTTCTCATTTTGTGATGCAGCATACTGTGTGTTTTTAATGTGAAACAATTAAATTAAAAAGTTGTTTTGCAGTGGTGGTGTCCTGTTGTGGCAAGGCAGAGCAAGGCAAGTATTTGCATCGCACCTTTCAACAAGAAGGCAATTCCAACTGCTTTAGATAAGATGTGATATAAAAGAAACACAAGGCACTATAACATGAGTCTACAGCTATGCTAGCAGCTCCGAGAGCAGCGTGCTAACATGCTCACAATGCCAATGCTATCATGCTGACATTTCCCAAATAGCACTAAACACAAAGTACAGATCATGATTATGGGACACAGTGGGTTAAAGTGAGAGAAATTTAGTCTAATAAACTTCAGCTGTAAAGTCAAGAGTTTTAAGCCTCAACTTAAACGAACCGACAGTTGGTGCAGTTTTTCCGGGAGCGCGTAGCGTTGCAGTCGCCCTCAGCTGATTTTTCTTGGGAGGTTTGCTCAGTGACTCAGGGACATTTCTAAGTGTGAGAATAGCAAGCCACGCTGGATCAAATGTACAGTAGTTTGGCAAGATGCAATCTCCCTCTGATGGCCGTGCTACACGCTTCTAATATTGGCTGAAGTGTTCCCCCCCGTTCAGCCTCTAAAATGATAACAGCAGCCTGGACAATGGAGGAGTAATGCCACAGCGGCGGAAAAATCCGCTTGAAACCTGATTTAGCTTGCTGGTCAGGTTTTATTAAGCATCGCTACTTTTAGGAAAATCCAACAGCAGCTGCAGTGAGCAACTGAAGCTCAGAGTGCTAGGTCTATATCTGTCCTTTCAGTGGCTACACGTTTGTTTCATTAATTCAGTCAAATAATGCTTCCTCCTACAGCTCGGACATAACTTTATGACCACCGACAGCTGAAGTGAAGAACACTGATTATCTCATTACAATGGCAACTGTCAGTGGGGGGGATATATGAGGCAGCATGTGTTGAAGCAGGAAAAATGGGCAAGCGCAAGGATGTGAGCGACTTTGACAAGGGCCAGATTGTGATGGCTAGACGACTGGGTCAGAGCATCTCCAGCACTGCAGCTCTTGTGGGGTGTCCCCGGTCTGCAGTGGTCAGTACCTACCAAAAGTGGTCCAAGGAAGGAAAACCCCTGAACCGGCGACAGGGTCACGGGCGGCCAAGGCTCACTGATGTCCGTGGGGAGCGAGGGCTGGACCGTGTGGTCCGATCCAACAGAAGAGCTTCTGTAGCTCAAACTGCTGAGAAGTTGATGCTGGTTCTGATAGAAAGGTGTCAGAACACACAGAGTATGGGGACGCTCAGAGTGCCGTGCTGTCTGGATGTTGTGGCTGATACTGAAAGAAAGAAATGACATTCAACTTGAGGATCACATCAAAAGTAGAAGCAGTTGTGATTGAGGGACTTTGGTTTAGTTTAACTTAGCAGTGACATTTTTTACTTGACTGTTGTAGAAAATGATTTTAGAATACTTGTATTAATATTGTGCATATTGCCAGAGACTCTTATCTGCTGCAGGCTGGGGTTCAGCCTCAGTTCAGTGTCACTTCATTTAGCAGATATTTAGGCAGCGGAAATTGCCTGCAGGTCCGACGTCATTGTAAACGTACTGGTTGCCTCTGTAGATTGGGAACTTACACACAGCAAACACTGCACAGGTACTTAAAAGAGCATTGTAGAAACAATAAGATCAAAGACTTCAGTGCGTTTAAGTGTTCCATGAATCACTTGTGCTAAAGCAAGAAGAGAAGAACATGTTCACAACACAGGAGAGTTGCAATAGTCTTTAAGCTGTGACGTCCCAAGAGGCAGGCCACATACCCACATACCCTTCGTCGTCGTTAATGTTGACCTTTTACTTTATTAACAGATACTGTTGATAGCTTTTATAGCATAGAACGTTTGCTACTCTGGGGGCTAGCTTTATGGATTAATTAGCATAAAAGAAGCCCTTCAGTTGTACATCTCTTAGATTCAATTAGATTCCAGATTCACTTTTGAGAAGCTGGAACCTTTAAAAATTTCGGGCACTTTTGTGAAATAATAATTAATTGATTATCAGAAAGTTTCCAATTAAATTTCTGTTGATTGACTAACTAATTCATCTATCAATCGTGCAAAATGTAGAACACTGTATTTACACTGTAACATTAATGTAACACTTTTATTATGAGCTCAACATTTTCATTAGATGCTATTTCCTCTTTTTAGATCAGGGTAGCTGTTTGTTGGCAGGTTAACTCCTAAGATACTTCAATGATTTAAATGAAATGAATTGAAAAGTTTGTGGTCAGAGGAACTGTTAGCTTTGGTGCAGATTTCCTGGTTAAGTTCCATTAATTTTGTTTCAGGACATATTTTTTTTCTATCGTCGTGTTTTTTGATACCCAAACAATTTGCTGATAATTGTTTTCCTAATTCTTGCCTATTTCATGAAGATGCAGATGGACAACTTCTAAACGTGATTTAATATTTTAAAGTAATACATTTGTCTGAGGTATCTAAATGATTTCATAAGCACAGACTGTATGTTCGTCAGCAAAAGAACACAACATCAAGCTGAGTTTGAAGCCAGTTTGATTTAATCTTGTCAGAATTCGCAGTTAATCAGGCATCACACGCTTGCACTCTTCATTCACGTCAGCGAGAGAAGGCAGTTAGTGCCGAGTGAGCAGATTAAAGAGAAAATGAGGCATAATTGGAGTTTGAACAAAGAGACCGTTGTGGGTTGACAGTAAGACAGTCGCTGGAGAGTTGGGTGAAGGAAAGTACAGAACATGTCGGGTAAAAAACATGTCGGGCTAACCATTGGCAAAGTGGGAACAGTGAGTCTTCCTTTGAATTCTCCATTCCCCAATACAGTTCCACAATGTTCAGTCAGGCCACGTTGAGGACAGCGCACGCAACCTTGTGATCTATTATTAATGTCTGTGCAAATTGGATGTTACAAAAAGCAAAATTGGCAACAAAAATTGAAGTTTCAACTCGAAGCACTCACTACAGCTGAATATGACCTGCCTTTGCACCGAAGGAGCCTATTTACTAAATGAAATTAGAAAAAGGTTTACAGTTATGTTTGTTCTTCTGCACATTAAAATAACAGTTGCCCTAAAAATACTCACCCAGGCCAATACAATGGAGCATCAGAAATGACGTGCATGCATTATTCATTTTACATATGCACTCTCTGGCTGCTACCTGGAACTGAATCATGTTTAATTACCTGTTGACTGTTTATTTCTTAAGACAGACGATTACTAATTTAATCCCAAGCCACAGACTCATCATTGTGCTCATAATGAGCCCCTGGGAAATCAGTGGCATTCAGAATAGTTAACTTGGCTAATAATCCATTCAGCTAATGAAACAACGCATGCATCCACTTGACCGGCTGTCATGTGTCAACGTTCCTGAGACCCTAAAGGACAGTTCTGCAGGGAGTCGTGTCAGGGAGTTGTCGTGTGCCGGGATAATTACTGAAACAAGGCTGCAACATCCCATATGCCCTGGAAATCGTCATGGCGTGATGAGCTGAAGCCCCATACAAATTCCCTCAAAGAGATTTACAGGTAGATTTTGAAACTAAAGTCATCAAGCGGCGTGTGTGTTGGCCCACAATGGAAGCATACCATGAGATTTTGCCTCCAACTTGGAGCGCTCATGACTGTGTGTCTTTATAGAATCTGGTTGGTCGGATTAGGAAATACGAACTTGTGGCATTCGTGGTGGGTTGGCCCGAATTTTTCACAAACACGTCAAAGCTTTTGCTTTCAAGCCTGTACCCTGGAAGAAGGTGTAAAAATAACCAATACTTTAATGTAAACGTACACCCATTACAATTTAAGTCATGCATTCAAAATCCTCACACACCCTGAATCAGCTGACGCCGCAGGTTGTAGAGCTCGCACATTATACGACACATTATTTGAAACTACTGGATACACAAAGGTTTCTCAAGGATCTATTCTCAATCTTGTCAGAGCAAACAAACAAGCTTGGAGAAATAAAATTTTGGATTTCTATTAAAATTGACAAATGAATAATAAAGGAAACCACAAATCCCAAAGCAATCACAGTCATCATATTAGAGCAGGTTGGGGAATAAGTGAAAGTGCATGTGTGTTCATGACTGGGTGTGTGTGTGTTATTGTGTGTGTATGTGTGCTCCTCCACCAAGCAGTGATAGATGACACTATATGTGGGGGGAGATATGGCCCAAAGCACGAGGGAGAGCTTTAGGGAAGACCCTCCACGATTGCAATCATTTGTTCTCCAGCTCATCCATCACAGAGGAATCTGCTTGGTGTAACTTGCATTATGATAAAAAGTCATCTGGGGAGATTACACTGTGGCCTTTGTGCTGTACAGCACCTAAGAGGCCGCACAGATTAGATTAGATCGCCTGATGGTGCAGAAGCAGGCCACTGCCATGTGCTATCATGACCAGATGTTGAGTTCTGATTCGATAACACGTGGCCTTCGTCTGTATCACTCCTGAGAAATATGTATTAACCAGCTTTTTATTTCATCTCATATCTCACAGCACAACTGAGTAAACAAAGTGGAGTGTGACACGGCCCTCGGAGCCTGAAGGCAGGTAGAATTAAGATGTTAACATTATCAGCAAAGAACAGTTTTAGGGTGAAAACATCTTTAACGCCATCTCCTGCCAAAAATATCCCTCCCAGACTGGGTTGCCTCGTGCTGTACTTGTGCCATCTAGTGGTGATCTGGTAGCTCACTTCATATGACTTCAATAATACTGTATCTCTCTCATGCCTCTGGATGGCATTATGAAGAGGTCATATAAACATTTATAATCATGCCATAGCAGAGTCAGTTTGGTGATAAAAAAAACTATGACTCTAAATTAATATTAAAAAAGTTTGATTGTAAATGGCTATAACAGAAGCTGGCTGCTATAAATTGTATCCAGCTTGTTTTGATATGATGAAAATCTTAAGGATTTATTACTTTAAGAGTTCCCGTAATTGGAAAGATAAAGAATACACAAAAGTATGTAGACGTCCACATACTTGTGGCCATCCGCAGGTGCTTTACTGTAACATCAGAATGCTTCCAGGCAGTTGATGGAGGATCCTACACAATATTCTTTGTACACATTCAGTCCAGCTGATGACGATGTTTGTCTAACAACCTTTTCTTGTGCACTGAAAGGCTTTGAAGAGCTTGTCAGGTGGATGCACTTGTCCTTTTATTGTTTTACTTGATCTGTTATGCTATTAGGCTACGTAACCCTTCCAAACGAAATCGGAAAAAAAACATATAGATTGTAAAATTTTCAACTTCATGACAACATCTAGCAGCAGCTTTTATGGTTTTTGCGGAAGACAGTGAGTCCCCAGACTAAAGTGTGTCACTCTGCAGCTGACTGATCAAGTCATTGGCAACACCTGTCTTCATTATCTCCTGATCATACACAAGAGAAGCAGATGGAAGATGGCTTTATTCATGACAGATGATCAGTGTATACGTACACAAACAACAAGTCAATCATGTGCACAGTTTGTTTTTTAGAAAATGAATAGATCTCAGACAATAAATTCAGATAATTACATTTTAAATTCTGCAAACACATGACATTGTGACATGACACTGTTTATTAGAATCACCTCAAATCTCCCTGCAGTTATTGATAGAGGTCTGATTTTTCTAAATCGCTCTCTGTTAGAAATTAAAAGACGTTAGTGCCTCTATAAGAACGCTGAAAGTCAACAAACACTTTTTATCTGAGTGATTTGCATCTCGACCCCATAATTCAAACAGGAAAATGAGCGAGAAGTTCCCCCTCTGTAATCTGAAGGTCATCCCATCCATCTCCAGAAAACAAAACCCTTGGAGCCGTTCTCTAAATTCCACTATATCTTCAGCTATAGGGCCCTAAACCTGAATTACATCCAGTCTGGCTCACACTGAGGTGCCGCTGTGCCAAACGCCATATACCTGTAATTGAATTTGGTTTCAATTTTAGCTCAATATACGTATCATCATCATTACAGCCGCCTCCAAGGCTCAAATGAGTTCAGAGGCTCGCCTCAGACAAGGTTCATGTTCATCTTTTTTTATTTTTCTTTCTACTATCCGTGCCTCAAAACACACTCTTATCACCACTTTAATCTCTCTATTAAATATTTCATTGTTTGACTCTTAAACCTCCATTTGATTACTTTCTGCCCTCAGTTAATTGGGTTTACAATGTGAAAAACCCTCATTATGAGCAAACCCAAAGCCAATCTCAAACATTGGAAAATATCATCTTTGAGTTCAAGATAAGCGCACGACTAAGGACGGCGAGCACTCGAGTTTCTGTTTAAGAATATGAATAAACTCAAATCTAGGTGGTAGAAGTAGTCTTTCCTTTTGAGTTGACAAATAATTGATCTACATTACATCAGCCTCTGTAACCTAAAGCCTCAATAGAAATGTCATTGTAGATATCGATTTGACATATAAAAAGATAATGAACCATGAGGATTTCAAGTGGATTTTTCCCACTTTTTCAGCTTTATTGAGCAAAAAGACTGCATGGCGTTTTTAAAGAAATATTTCAGTATTTTGGGGAATTATGCTTATTTGCGTTCTTTCTGACAGTGTGATGGGAAGAATTGATGATATCAGTCATGTTTATGCGCTAAGAGCGAAGCTGGAGTCAGGATGTGCACCACACATGAAGACTTATGTGTTGGAGCTGTTTCCTGACAGACACCAGACCAGTGTATCCATTTAGTCAGGTGCTCGCCTGTGCAGTGTCGCCAGCTGTAGTGCAGGTTGCCACATATAATTAGTGAGCCCAGGTTTTGGTCTCTGTACAGGCACTTGGCAAACCTCACTGTGATGGCAAGACCTCAGGAGGCTGAGAACAACCACCACACCTGCATGTTGTTGGTCAAGACACAGCACCAGCGCGTAACTTCCCCTAAAGCCGCCATATTTGCCGTTTTTCAAATAATGCTAGCAGCATTGTCCCACCACTTTGGTCCAGACGAACAAATGTCCTACAAACTACCTGAATGTCATTAAAATTCCTACTTGCTAGCATGCTAATATGCTCAACGTTGACGTTAAACATGTTAAATAAACTTGCTAAACACCAGCATTATAGCACTGTTATTGTGAGCATGTTAGCGTTTAGGTTAGCGTTTACATCTTCTCATCTTAATCTTGGAAAGAAGGCAAATGACTGTTTCCCAAAATGTGAACTGTTCCGTGAAATAGAAAACCACAGATTTTTGGGTGGGAGACATTTTTTAAATTATTTAAATCATATAGGCTATATGCTGTGTACTGCGTAATGCAATAGTTTTTGACCCCAGCGCGGCGGAGAGGCAGAACAAATCTTTCTATGAACATTTAAACCACAATAAGTGTCTTTTTTTAATGGGTTACCGGTTAGTTGCAGCTTGTGTAATCTTTTTTACGGATGCTTTCCTTCAAAACCGGGAGTGTGTGGCCTCCATTCTTAACTGCAGAGCTCGTGAATCAAATGCACATTTTGTTTGTCCATAATGAAAGTCAGTGCCTCCATTTTCTCAGTGGAGCAGCTTCACTAATTAGAATGATTGTTACCCAGTTTAATTGGCTCAGTCGGCAGCAGTCTCAGGAGTCACAGGATGCTTGCAGAGGTAATTGCATATGAGAGGGAGAGAAAGAGAGTCGATGATGAAGCCCCACAAAAAATACCGAAAAACCTGCACTGCGCCGGCGAAATAATGGGCTTCCTATCTTTTTTCAATTACAGAAACTGAATGGGCTCAGTAATGAAGAATTAGTGCAAAGCCCAAAAAGGTGTTTACAGCAGGAAAGTCATGAAAAGGATGCAAGTTTTTAGACTCCACAGGGAACCGTTTTAATCATGACAAGCAGCTGCAGTATACACATACTCAGCTCAGCTCAAAGACTGGGATCAATCAAATTTATTTATAGTCAATGATTTTAAATCAAAAGACTGAAATGTAAATTTGATCTAATTCACTGGCAGGCCTCTTACATACATGGACTAACAGCAGACACCACCGCAAATCTGTCTTTCCTTCTATTTAAAAATTTTTGATGAATCACTTATTTGTGTAAATGCAGCAGTGATACAGGTCTGTGTATTCCAATATTGATCTTTATGACAAATTCGTTTTCAATTTGGGCTTTCCTTGGGGAACGCCAACATTTGTTTGCTCTACACTCTATCTGGTGTGGTGTGAATGTTATGGAAAGTAACTAAGTACATATACTCAAATACTGTACTGCAATTTTGAGGTACTTGTATTGAGTATTTTCATGTTCTTCATACTTATAGTCTTCTATGTTTCAGAGAGAAATATTGTACTTTTTACTCTACATTTATCTGAAAGCTGTAGTACAGTAAAGATTAAAACTATATGCAAAAAATTAGATGATTTTATAAATTAGAGCTGCTTGAATGATTAATAGATTATCAGAACAGTTGCACTGACTGTGTATCTATAAATCTATATGAATTATATATTGCTTTACATAAAACTACCTCACAGGATGTAAAGTCGTAGGTCCTTGTCTGTGAACAATTAATGTAATAGCCATTCCTAAAAAATCTGTTGTTGTATTTATTAGTTTGGTCACAATACTTTGACTCCTGATAACGAGTTCCTTCCACAGCAAAGAAATGTAATTCTTGGAACTTGAGGCGCTCAGGTTTCTCTGAAGTGTGTTTAAAACTTTTTCCAGAACTTAGATTTGTTTTTCGACTTATCCGTCACTGTGACAATAATCTCTCCCCAGTGCGCACCACCTGCAACTACGTCGCTGATAGAGTAGAGATGTGATGTGCGGAGTGCTCTTGTGGACACAAGCCGAGGGGCTCCTGGCAGTTTTAGATGCACTTAAAGGAACTGCGCTGAAGCCGAGAACAGCTAGATAAACACACATTAAACATTTTGACGTTACAATGTTGCCTGCGAACCTCAGGAGGGAGGAGGGACCGACACTGTAGAGCAAAACCTAAAGGTGTTTTCAGTTTAATTAATCGGTCTAATTAATCGAATACCAGAAATTTGATTCAGCTAGCTTTATTATGGCACTTTGTACATGTCACGTTACAAACTCAACGTTCGGGGTCTCTTGGTTCATACAGCACATGACGAGATCGAGAGGAGATTGCATGTTTAAAAACACAAACAAAAGAAGAGAAGGGATCTGGAGGCTGCTTAAGCTTCGCCACACACACACACACACACACTTAAGAAAATGCCAGCGTATGGAATTATAGTTTATCCAAACTGTTGTGACGCTGTACAGTATAGATCATTAGTGTTGTACTGGTATTTCCAATTGGATTTGTGTAATCAAAGGTAGAGGTTCACAGTTTTTCAAGTCTATCTTATTATACTCGCATGCCAGTATGTACTAGCTGTAATCATTCCTCCTCTCCATACTGGCTGTGAAGAGATCCCTTCATAAAGAGATTTCAGTGTAACTGATAAAAGGGACGCAATCCTTCTGTTCTGTGTATATATCACTTCTTTAGGTCACCTGAACGTAATGAGGCTTCAGCAGTCTGAGTTAGCTATTAAACTGTCTTTTTAGTACAAACGGCCCTCTTTTCGTGTGCAGACATTCTTGTACCAAAAACGCAGTAACCCACTTGCTTTGCCTAAAGTTTTGCATGCATTTTCACACAGAACGACGACTGTGGATTTTCTCCTCCCCCGATCACTCAGGGATGTTTTCACGACCAGCAGAGAGAAAAGTAATAATTACAACGACCAAGAAGTCTTTTAGTGTACACGTGTAGCATGTCAGTATATATTTAGACAGAATTGGAAAAACAATGTGAAGCTATCCTTTAGCCTAGACCAAGTATTTTGACATTTAATACCAGGATGACATGACATTTAAACTGCATATCATCAGTGTCAGGCCTTTTAATTTAAAAAAGGGGCTGCAGCAAACAGCAGTTTTCTTGCTGTTTCATCTCTATAAAATGTCAAAATGTTAAAAGGTGATGTCTTCAAATGGCTCTTTTTGTCCGACTAACACTCCAAAACTTTGTTTACCATCATGCGTAGAACCGACCAAGGACAGAAAAAATTCCTTGCACTTGAGATGCTGTAACCAGGGAACTGCTGGGCATTTTTGCTTGATAAATACAAATATTAATCGGGAAATATGCCAATTAATTTTCTGTTCAATTCATCGACTGATTGTTTCGATTCTAATGTGACATATGTGGCTATTACAGCTCTCCCATGTCCACACTGTATCATCCAGTCTGACAAGACATCAATAAAACAAAACCCTGATTATCAAAGTAAACAGACATCTAGTACCCATCTCTTCTTCTGCAGTCAAAAATACAGACGTGTGCACGGAAACTGTACAAAACCCATTTCCGCATCTCAGGTTGGCATATGTGAACGTTCACATATGCCAACCTGAGATGCAGAAATGGGTGACATCCACTGTGACATCCATCCACACACACTTTGTGCACAGCATTATTCTACACACAAACACTTGTGGGTTGCCAGGGATCGACGGTAAACAGGTTGCATTGAAGTGCTACGAGATCTTTCGTTGGCACACGAGGAGTAACATTTACAATATTTACATCTGAGATTAAATAATCAGTTGTCATGCGTTTCTTAAAAACGAGCTGTTTTGTAGAAAAAAAAATTCTCACATTCCATGTGGATATTATTTTCTTTTGTATAATTTATGGAAATTAGATTTGATTTAGCAAAAAAGAACCGTTTCAAATGGCATTCACTTATCGGTATATATCAATTACTCCTGTTCTGCTGAATGTTCTGCTTGGTTCTTATACTGTACAGGATGCATGAGCAGTGAGAGTTAACAGGAAGCATTCTGTGATTGGCATTGAGTTGAGTAAACCTTAAAAAACCATGCTACTAAAAGGTACTCCAACAAGAGTCACAATAAAGCTGACTGACTGAGCAATCCTCTGAGTGGGATCCCAAACCTGACACGCTCTAGTGAACAACACAGCTAGAAAGAGTGACAGTGTGAGGAATAAAACACTACAAACGTTCATCTGTCCCATGTCTTATGAAGTCAATAAATTATAACCAAACCTGAATAAACATGACTTGAGGAAGTGACAGTAAGACTGAGTTTTGGGTATTTAAACGGCCTTGGCCCAAGAGAGCTGTCGACCTGCTGCAACACCCCAGACAGTGAGGTCTTCCTCTGACATCATCCACTCCCTTTGGTGCCTCCGTTTATGGCTGCCTGAGCTGTCCTGCATCAGTCAGAGGGAGTTCAGCAGACTCCCAGGTTGGCCTTTGGGAGGGGGGGAGAGGGGATCAGCTCATTGAGAGAGGACTGGTGCAGGATTTGGGTGGGTTGTCTGAAGTTCTTCAGGAAGATGCAGGGGGAGGAAGGGGGTTAGGTCCGCACCCAGCTGACAGGCACCCAGAAAGACTCTCGCTCCAGCCTTTCCAAGATACCTCGCAGTTCTGCACAGGCACTGGTCGAGTCCTCCTTGATCAGGACCCGGTCCACCAGGTGTCCATACTGCTGGTCAATCTGAATGGCAGACTGACGCATCTCCTGGAGGTCTTCATCCTGTTGCAGAAAACAAAATGATTTATACAGAAAGAGAGACACATACAGGATCACACTGACCACCTTAACTCACCAGGTAGGTTTTACCCTTACTGTACCTAATCTAAACCAGACAGGGCAACCTCTAAAGATTAGTCTTATATCGGACCTGGAGTCTGAAGCTGTTCTTCCTCCATAAACCAGGCAGTGTAGCTTACAATGGTGCTGTTGCAAACCACAGCTTGCTTTTGCAGATTTGGTGACATTTTGGGCAGCCAACAAACTGTGACGAGTGATACCTGAGTTTACCAGTTGTGACTAAACACATTATGGACTGAACTGTGAAATAATGTCTGTTTTTCTGCACTCCCCTGTGATCAACAACATGCTGGTTGGTAACCAAAACAGTGAAGTTTAAGCGCCTGGCTTCCACAATTTACACCATTTTCAATTGTTCC
Organism: Gadopsis bispinosus; assembly: GCA_036024995.1. Taxonomy (NCBI): domain Eukaryota; kingdom Metazoa; phylum Chordata; class Actinopteri; order Centrarchiformes; family Percichthyidae; genus Gadopsis; species Gadopsis bispinosus. The sequence goes on from JAVQJV010037408.1 coordinate 17,559, forward strand.
AGTTCAGATGATATATTTAAAAGCAAAAACCTAGTCATTATGAGGCGGTCACATATGTCCAAACTTCATGAGTAGGGCTAAAGAAGTCTTCTAAGCCTCTGAATTGGGACACAGCAATTACTGCCAAGAGAGGGCCTAGGACTCACTGTAATGCGGCCATGTTCTCCCCCTCCTGGTGAGGTGGCAGCGCTGCGGCGACGTCTGCTCTCAGGAATGCGAGGTTTGACAAATATTACATAGGGCTTGAACTCCGCTGTTCGCAGCCTCTTCAGGGCCTGGAGCGGTGGGAGGATTTACATACAAGAGGGCAAACGGAGGTCAAAAATCACACTTGACAGGAGAAAGTCAGCAGTGATGCATCGGACACTCGGCATAGAGAGCAGAACACACTGAGCAAGCTGCTGCTGCCTGCACAGTCTGTAACTCGTGGCATGTTATGATTGAGGCGCAGTGTGATACATTTGGATGTACATTAAACAAGATGTGTTCAGTGACCCTTACCTCAGGCTGCACGTCCACTACACACATCTTATTCTTGGCCTGTACAGAGCGGATAGCCTCGATGCTTGTGCCGTACTGGTTCTCCTTGTACTCCCCGTGCTCTATGAACCTGGTGGAGAAACGACAAAACTTTAACTCCAGCAGGACAGAACTCGAACACAAGCAACGCGGCATCCGTGTTCACGTACTTGTTGTTTAAAGCATCTGCGTCAAATTGCTGTTTGGTGACAAAGTGGTACTCCACACCCTCCTTCTCATGAGGTTTCTTGGGCCTGGTGGTATCTGTGGGAACAAAAAGAGGAATGTACATGCATGTCTAGGGTAGTATTGGTTTATTGATAAGTACAGTGTGTTTAAATGCTGGGTGACTCACGTGGTACAGCTACTGCAAAACGATGTGGGTTTTCAGCAATCACCCGCTGTTTGAGTTCATTGATTCGTGCTCCGAGAGAACCTTTGCAGGCCAATTGTGTGTTTTTAAAAGAGAGGAAAAAAAATAAAGACAACTTCACATGCATCATCGTGTTGAAAAACGCTGTAAGAAATGAGATGGTCCTCGGGTGTCACTATCACCACAGTGGGACAGTCTCACCGATCAGGACTACCAGACGTGGCCTCTCATGGGGCCGCTGCTGGTAGCGGGTCACCTCTTCATACGTCAGGAACTCAGGGTCCCCCGGATCAGAGCACTCTCCGGAGGATCCTTGCCTGTCCTTGCGACTCAGCCGGAAACTCCTCCTTAGACCAGCTACAGCGAGGCCAGAGATGAAGGGAGGAAGGAGCAGAAGAATAAGGCCTTAGATCAGATGTCATAATCCGTAACATAATTTAAACAAGATTACATAACATTAGTACACTACTTCACTTCCATGATGCAGATAATCTTTTTGCATAAAAACAACATTATTAGATAAGTGCAGTGAGCAAACAACCCATTGAAAATCATGCATTAAAGAACCTTTGTAAAATAGTGCACATGGATAAAAATAGCTCACTCTTATCTGAAGTGTAAAACGTGATAGAGTGAGGTGTTAGCTGAGCTTAGAGCCAATTAGACGTCATGCTTCAACTAAAACTTGGATTACATGCAGCTGACAGCAAACACATCTGGTGAATTTCTTAAAGCCTGAGAATGAAGCAGACTGTATTCTATATTTTAAGCAAAACATTCTTTGAATTAATTTTTTAAAAAGGGATGAAGACTCTTTCAGGAGTTCAAAACAGATTTTAGTCACCCAACACAGACATTTCATCATTTTCCAAACAAGGCATGCTGCTTTGAACGAGGCTACAGTGCTGAGGCAGGACAGACAGGACAGCCTGGCCCTGAGAAACGCCGCGGCAACAGCAGAGAGTGACTGCAAATCGGGGTCTCCCATGGCCAGGACTGTCTGTATCCCCCATCAGTGGTGTGTACCTGAGGGAATGAGCCGGGCACTGTACCTGAATAAAATTCCCAGGAAAACACCTGGCCACAGGAGGGCGCCACTGCTTTACACTTAGGAGAGACTATAACTGGCGTTAGAGCATCACACAACCCAGCCTCACACCTCCACACAGGGTGAACGAGCAGCAAACGTGCCTGGTTGAGTGTGCAATGCGTCCAACGCAGCAGGGCCCTCATGGGGGAAACAGGGAGGGTGTTTTGGGGTAAAAGGGGGAAGCAGTGCACTGGCCACAGCACAGCAGTTAGTTAGTTAGATGCAGGAGAGAGGGGAGGGAGGTTTAGGAGGATCCACACACTGCAGGGTGGAGGGATGGGAAGGGGAGGGTTGTACAGCTCCAAGCAGAGTGCATGATCGGAAGCACAGATACTGTTAGAATAATGTACTTTGTGTTACAGTGAGAAGGTGCTGCGGTGCTTTAAGCTGTTTCTAGAGGGCTGCTTGTGCTCATCATTCCAGCAGCTCACAGGATGTGGGGGAGTAAATGGGGGTCAGGTTGGGCTGACGAAGGGGTGAGGGAAGGGAGGTCAGTGGAAGGTTAGAGAGGGGTTGAAGACAAAGGGGACTGATGTATTCCCCCCCACACCACCCCAATTTGAATTCAGTAAAACATAGAATGCATGTCTACCTATTTAAACGCAATAAGTACCAACATTCGCCGTTATTGTAGTAATATTTAGTAATATTTTACTTTACAATTCTGTACTTTCCTAATAATTCACAAGATATTTATGTATAACTGATGCCTCATTAGAACATTATTCATTATTGTATGCTTGTTTTTAACCGACTTAAAGAACCCTTTATACTAGCAATTATTTAGAATGTATCGCACCAAGTGTACAAATTAAGCTGTATATAATATATATTTACATAGCACTTTTCAGGTATAAGCACAAAGTGTTTTCCATATTAAAGGATTTACGGAATAGTAATTAAGAAATCAAATGTAAACAATGATCTCATGTAAAGTAGAGTGTCTCTCTGAGGCCTATAAGCAGCACCAAATGACGTAGTTCTTTTCAGGAAGCTTCCTAAGAAATTATCATCACTAATGTAATAGTCTGTTTGTTTTGCTTCTGTACTGTGATATCCAGCACTTTGACGCATCCTGAACTGTTAACTGTAATTGTGCAGTGGAGTTTCTAAAGAGGCAGATCTGTTACACAGCACCTGCAGAAGTGTGAGACGATACGTCCTGCACATTACTTTCCTTCCACATTTGATACAAACACTTGTATTGGGGTTGTTTTTCTACATCTACACACGTCTTCCCTTCCCTTTGCGCAAATAAATCGAGGTACCCTCATCCATCTTCCTCCTCTGGCATCGTCTTTGACCCCCATCTCTTGACCCTTCAAAACCTTCCTCCTAATCCCTGAACCCCGGCCCCAGACACGTCAACCCTTCAAGCAGCACCAAAAGCACCCAGGGAACCAGTGCACAGTCAGGCTGCAGCAGGCAAAGAGCAAATAGGGAGAAGGAGGTGGAGAAAGATGTGCACACTCTCACCTATGTACTGTCCATTGAAATAGCCCTCACAGTCACAGTCCTCTGTAGGGAGGCAAGCAGGGAAAAGAGGGGGTAAGCACATGGTAAGAGACCTGGAATAGTTAAGGAGTAGGGCAGGTGGAGGAGTTAAAGAGGGGGGCAGGCCAGGGGCACTGGAGAGGGCAGCAGGCAGGCAGACGGCAGGAGGCGAGAGTGGAGGAGCAGCAAAGAGATAATGACGGAGCGCTGTTGGAGGCAACAGCCACTAACGAAGGCTTGATGAAGAGATTTGACATCACGAGAGGAGTGAGGAGGAGAGAGGAGAAAGGTGGCTCTCCTTCATCTGCAAAGGAGCCAGCTGTGACCCCATCCCCCCACACACACATAAACAAGCATCCCCAAAGATGTACAGCTGAGGAACAAACTGCCGCACACACAGTAACCCACAAACTCCACAGCTCCAAAAACAAAAGGCAAGTGTTCTCCTACGTCTAAATTCTGTGCTTTTTTCAAACCCAGTGTGTGACGATATGCAGTCATTTTTTATTTAAAAATAGACAAAAACGTCTCCCGCGGCACAGAAACAACATAAAAACAGCAGCTGAGACTGCAGCAGAGTGAAGATGGGGAGGGAAAACGGAACACAAGATTGGATGAGGACTGAGGATGACGCAGAAGAAAAGAGCAGCTATTGTTACATTTGACAACCTCCAGTCTCCAGGGATGCTGTTCTGCCTGCACATCACCTGGTACCCCCCCCCCCCCACACACACACACACACACACACGCACACGCACACGCTAGGCAAAGAATCTGTATACTGGTCCGGTGCACTAACAGCAGGAGGGAATTGAGCTTCTTGAAGCAGTAGAAATCCAAAATGCACACCCCTCTGGCACACATGTAATCTCCCTCCACACACACACACACACACACACACACACACACACACACACACACACACACACACATTGAGGCCTCTATGATCCTTTTCCCATTGTGTGTTTTGCGCGAGTACGTGTCTGTGTGTTTGCTGCTGCACATGAACCCACCTTTATCACATCCTTGGTCATCTGACACAGAATGCAACAAGAAAGAAACATCATCATTAGAGCAGGTACAGGACTGATCAGGGAATGAGAAAGTTCACAAAATGAGGATTTGTGGATTTAAAATTTGGAGAGATTTCCTCGTCGTCGTCAATGACGTCAGAGATGAGGCGAGGGAGGGAGGGGGGGGGGTCCTCATTTAAAGGGCCCCTACTGGGATTTAGGGGGATTAATCGGAGAGCTGGAGGAGCGTGGAGGGAGGCCGAGATCGAAGAGTCCCCGCAGGCTTGCAGCTGAGTGGCGTAGCAGGGCTAGCTGCCATGTTGCTAAGCTCTTGTCGTCTCCCCGTGGCTCAGGCCTAATCGGATCGCACGCCACAAAGAGCCACCACTCGCGTGACCTGCTCACCTGTTTACGCGCCACCTCTGTAGCATCAAGAGTGTGTGAGTGGTGTAATGTGTTGTGGAGGCTTTGTTATCTCGCTGGCTTGTAACTCTTTAAGCTGACCTCGCAGCCAGATGAACCAAAAAGAGATCAATTCATATCTGTGATCGGTGTGCTCCTCCATCTCTCTCTCATCAATTTTAAAAACGTGTACATGGAGAGGACAGACAATGAATACTAATGCCTCAAAGAGTGACAATTACCAGCAAAAAAAGGTAAATAAAAGGTCAGTGAAAACATCGCTGCATTTATCCAGCGGAGGTATTATTATCCTCTAGTGACGGTGACTGGGGAGGGCTGATAGTGAGAGATGCTGCAGGTCTTAAACTGGAATTATGAAGTAATGCTGAAGGTGCAGTGGGATTCCTGGGAAGGAGAAACTTACAGACAGGCTTTTTAGGGGATTTTGGATTCGGGAGTGTGCCCATTTTCATCCTGTAGGCCAGTCGCCTGGAGGAAAGTGCCGCAGAACAAAGAGCCAGAGAGGATGGAGGCAGGAAGAGAATCATCAGGTCAGAGAAAACACAGCAAGCTAAAGGTTGAGATGTCAGAGAGGCAGAGTAAAAGATTTAAACATAGAAGAGAGAGGAGCATACAACACAGATTATGAGACATGTAAAAAAGACCTCCCCCCCCCACAACTCCTACATAAGAGCAAGACACAAACTGAGAGAGACAAAGACAATGTCTGCGTGAGCAGAAATGTGCCATTTCACACAACAATAAGGCGTTTCAGAGCGGGGGTACCCTCTGACCTGTGTCTTTCTCTGTGTTTAAGCTGCGGTTATTAATCCAACAGACACTGCAGTGTTTGGCAGAGACCTCCGACCCGGCCGAGATTACTGACGGATTATGACACTAACAGTATCAGCATTAGTATCAGTATTTCTTCCCCCCCTCACGCTGTGTCGATGCTCCATCTGATCATGGCTGAATCCTCAAAGTGGAATGCATGAGTCTGGATTTCCCCTCTCACCTCTCCTGGAACAGCTTGGAGGGGATGAGTCCGGCCCGCAGGTTGCTGTCTCCCACGCGCTTGGCCTGCCACCACGTGGGGTCGTCCTGGGTCACGACCTGCAGGATGTCTCCCCGCTTGAAGGGAAGGCCCGCTTCTTGGCACGGCGTCGCTTTGTCTTCCAGTGGGATGTAGTCAAACAAGGCTCTCATGTGCACCTGGAATCACACCGTATTTATTATTATATAAGAAAAAGGACAAACATGTTTATCTGCCTAGCTGCATGCACCTAAGGAACCAATAGCTTACATTACATAAGAAATAATTAATCTTGAAAGCCTTAATGTTTTAATGAGTGTTCCCTCTCAGCTGTAGTTTCACTGAGCACGCTCAGTTGCTCGTGCTCCAGCTCACCTTGCTCTCCTTCAGTCGGTCCTCTTCTTTAATGGCGGGGATTATCTTGAGAGTGATGGAGCCCTGGGACTGGGACTAGATTGCAAATAAGACAGAGGAAGCAGGGGAGACAGGATTGTGTCTGCAGCCTCAAATTAAAGACAAACACATAATATAGTTAAAAGGCATCCGGAGGGGGATTTGACTTTTAATGGAGTCTCAGTGCATCCTGTTTATAGACACATGAAAGATGGACAGAACATTTTAGGAGAGGATTCCCACCTATCATGATCAATGGTCACGATAACTCTTGAGTTATAGTTTAACCATCACTACATGTATTACTGCTTTTGTCCGGGGTAAATACAGGGAAAAATCCATGATGCATTGTGCCATGCAGTGCAGAATACTGTATCACAGCACAGAGGTACTGATGCAAGATTTTCACAAATTAATGCTTTTCTGAATATCTCATTGATTTTTGGTCACATATTTGTGGTTTGTTGCCTCATGCTGATCACTGGAACTTAACACTACCCAAGATTATGTTGTTTTTATGTTGGCATAAAAAGATAGCAGCAGGTATTTGCTGATCTAAAGTCATTTAGGGAAACGTTCAGCCTCACAGAGCTTCAGACTGTTGGTGGGATTAGCCTCTTAAGATGCATAAAATATACCAGAACCGTCTTTAATTTAGATTCAAAACGTCCTGATTTTAATTGTTTTGATGCAGTTTGATTTCATTCAGTTTGAATTTTTCCAAAAATAAGAAAAAACATAATTTTCTTTTAAATATATAATTGCTTAAAAAGTGCAAATTATAGGCGACATTGTAAAAGCATTTAATTCATTTTACTATTATAACACAGTAGACCAAAGGAAGCAGTCTACAGCTTTATGTACAGATGGAAAGACTGATCTTGGGATTGGGATCATTTAACTGAAAATCATAATTAATCAGGAAATACATTTTGTACACAATACAGAGTACTGATCTACACCAGCATGTCTTTACATCTACACATTGAAATGGCAGAACCGTCTGTCTCACCAGTAGCTGACTGATCTCATCAGGCCTCTTGTGGATCACAGAGACTCCGTTGACCTCCCTGAGTTCATCTCCTACATGGACCAAACCTGTGTGGAGGGGAGACGGAGAGACAGCATGAAGACGCGACCTGAGCGGACAGAAACATCGATGGCAATCTTCACTGAGCCTTCTGGGTCTTTGGGGTTCATCTGTCGTATCTTAACATCAGTATCGTTGTCAGATCCACAGATATAAGTAGCTTCTTTCATCGGCTGTGATCTGCTCGGCTGCAGCCACAACAATGAAACCAAAGGCCGAGAGAAGTCAGATCAATACGCTTTTCCCTCCGGGCAGGGAAGCACATAACAGACACACTATTGTGCAATCCTACATGTATAATGTATGCATCTATCAGACATACGAAGAGACCTGGGGCTAATTCAGAAAGCTCTCTGCAGCTTCTGTCTCCACACTGACGAGAGCTTTTTCCACTTGACGCAGGCAGAACAGAATAAATGATTAATGGATACGGACACTGATTAGTTTACTTTCCCAGCATGCATGTTCCTAATGCCAAATAACACACACACACATACCTGCATGTGGCTCATATTTCCATAGCAACGCCCATGAAAGGATCTTAGCTGAGTCTATATGATGTGTGACTGATTCTCTGGGGACTCGTGGAGAGCTTTGGGTTTCAGCAGCAGCCGCACATTCCCACTCCTTTACCTCCTCCTGATGCTGCATCTCTCGCTCACTGTGGCTCTGATCTCACTGTCGTTAGATGATCAGGTTCTGATTTGTTAGCCCGTACATATATGCATTTCTTCTTTTGTGTGTAACAGTCTAATTTTCACTGGTTGCATGGAGACAAATGCGCTCACACTGCTGTGAAAATCAGGAGCCTCCTGAGGGGCTGTTCTGCAATGTCCTGGCTGTCTTCCATGCAGGGACCTTTATTTGCATGTCATCCTTCAGTCCTTCCTACTTCTTTAACTATTAAGCAACAGCAATAACTATGGGGATATATTTATATCTTAGCATTAGCACTTCACATTTAAGTTGATAATGATTTGAACTCGTGGAAAGGTTTGAAACAAGCAGATGAGCACACACACTCGTCAGGGTGCACGTCCATAAGTTGTGAGCAGCGCCGTAGCAGCGAGTAAGGACACCAAAATCATTTTCTCTGCATCATTTCTAACAATTTGGGGAGTTTAACAACCTAAGAATGAATGTTCTTGTAGCTCGATCATATGCACAAAAAACATAATTCTACCAGTTATTTATTAAACATGCAACATAAAAAATATCATGCCAAATATTTTATTTTTATGTTATTCTCTAAGTATTTGGTGAAACAAATGGTCAGAGGGGTGTGCTCACAAACAGGGGAATTTGGACTCATGACCTCAGTATAATATCTAACCTAGTAATGTGGAGGTAAAATGATACAGCATTTCACAAAATAAACTAAATGTCCCAAAAGTAAACAATTTCTTGTAGAATTGAATTGTTTCCTTGGAGTGACGAGGCATGTAGGAAACCAAGGGTGATGAAAAGAGAAGAAGCACAATTTACCGCTTCGGTCAGCTGCACCTCCTCTCATGATCCGAGCCACGAGCACCGTCCCCGTGGCGTCATCCCGCCTGATGGTGGCTCCCTGGAGGGCAGGCGGAGGAACAGGATCATTAACAGACATGAGCAAAAAAGTCTCGGGGTCCCTGTTCTCCTCTCCACTCACCAGAGGCTCCTTGTTCTTCACCAGCCTGACAATCTTCACCGACTCTTCCTCCAGCTCGTCCTCGAGGTCATCCGGCAGCGGCGGCAGCACGGGGTCAAAGTTCTTCTGAGCCACGGTGTCGTGCACCGAGAGCACTGCCTGATGGGACAGGAAACAGACGTGCTGAGATTACAACGCTGACGTTGAGCTGCTGGGGCGCACAGAGATTAATGTCAGGCCAAATTAAAATGTCTGACGGGATGCATGAACTAGTGCTGCGTCTCCTCATGATCATACTGCTGTGGGGCCGTGCGTTTACCTTGAGATGTGGTGATGTCAGCAGGTGCAGCAGCTCCTTCTCCTCAGTGCTCATTGGTCCGCTCTGCAGCTCCTCTGTCACCTGACGATCACAACACACATATGAGCCCGAAAGCCCTGACCTGGTATGAACGTATGCCAGTAATGCACGCTGCAGTTTACTGTAGAATAAATACAGACGGACACACAGGGGAAGATAAGTAGCGAGCAGCTGAGCTCGGCAGTTTCCCCCCCACTGATAACTGGTGAGAGCGAGAGAGCAGCAGGATATAGAGTTTCATTAGACGAGCTTCGGGATGATTCAGCACTTTGAGAACATTAAAATTCACTTCTGATACCTGCATTTCTTCTTTGTCGGAGCTAACTCATAGTGACTGACGGCCGTGCCCAAGTGGAAAAGTAATTTAGTGTGTGTGTGTGTGTGATGAAACTTACATCCTCTGCCAGAGAAGAGGCACTGTGGAGGACGGGCGTTGGGCTCTGTCTCTCGTACTGTCTCAACTTCTCATGAATCTGTAACACAAACACACAGGAATGAAAGGGATGCACCGTTTTGGAAAAAGCTCAAGGTTAAAGGTGCCCTCAGGGGTTTGTTTTTGTAAACAAACCAAAGTTAAGGTTGCATTGCTCTAACAAACGAATGTGTTTCCAAAGCTTCTGCAGAGTCCATTTTTAAAAACTACTTTAAAATGTTACATCCATTTTACATCCATGTGTACTGGGTAGCCGTCTTCTTCCCTGCGAAGATACTGTACACATCTGTACAAACGGGTTTGTGGTGCAGGGTTGGTTGGTTGGGTCAGGGATACTGCTGTTTTGCATTCCAGCAGTGCATGAATAGCCAAGTAGTTTTAGTGGCTGAAACCTTACCAAACAATAAACCATAGCAGGGATTTGTCACAGTTTTGGAAGGCAGTGATAAATGATGTCCTGGTGAAAAGGAATGAGCTGAGCTGTCTTGTTATTTGAGCTCCAACAGGCCAGTTTATTGGAAAAAAATAATGTACATTTAAAACTCTTTAAAGGACAATCAAATCCACTCGTCATCTCTCAAAGCACCTCTTTTTGTGAGCATATTCTAACCTTGCATACATAAAAGTAACGGTACATAACTGCATATTATATTATGCATGTAAATAATGATGTTGCTTGTGGAGTCAGACTCACAGGGAATAATAGCCTCACCTTCATGAGATATCCCAGGCTCCTTTCACTGAAGACGTCTTTGAGGAAGACCATGTCCTCTTTGTGATTGGCATCAGGATGCAGCTGAGAGGTCAGCAGGGCCAGCGTCTCATGTAGCCCTAGAGAGGAGAGCAATTCCTGCATATTAACATGAACAGATGGAGCGCAGCGAGCTTCAAACAGTATGGAGGATGTGTGGTGTGCTGTCTGTGCCAACTCATCTCACCCGCTCCTGCTGTGAGGACCGGCATGGCTTCTTTCATGGGTCAGAGAGGTGAGGTGAGGTGAGGTGAGGTGAGGGGGGGGACCTGGCAGGGGGAGATAGAGAGAAATTATAATCCACATTTCCATACAGACGAAGTTAAATTCCGTTTGAGAGATTTCACTGTCTGGGAGGGTAAAAAACGGTTTCCCCTTACAACAAGCAGCATATAAAAGAAGGGTAATGGTGTTTTTGTGTTTGTGTGAGCATGCACAACTGATGTAAAGGCATCTGGAGACCCATGTGCAGTAATTATAGCCATATATCATCTCCTCGTGGGCTTCGTGCTGTAGATCCAGGCTGCATTTCCCATTCTGCGGTGCCGTTACCTCATCTGTGAATGTGTAGGTGTGTATGCGTTAGTCTGCTTGCATTATAGAGTCGTACACTAGCAAGATAAACAGTCACTGCCGGTGCTATTACTCACACCAACTCTCACCAGGCCATCTGAGCTTTGTGTCGGTGTGTAAAATAATCTGGCACGAACCTGTATGAAATAACTGAAACACCACGTCAGTATTTTCACGCTATTCTCCATGTGTCATGCAGGAATGACAAATATTCTTTCCGTGTATTTATTTGTATCTTCATGTTAAGTAAGTTATGATCAGAGAATAAAAACAATCTGTAACACAAAGACAAACCAAATGTGAGGACTTTGTGTCTCTGCAGGATTCTTCATGAGAGAACCTGCAGGACGTCAGACTAACTTTTGCTTTGATGTTTCTATATTGCAAGTTTGCAATTTCTTCTCGCTCCTCCTAAAGCAAGCATCGTTGTGCTTCGATGGTACACAGTCAGAATATGATTAACATCAGCAGATAACGACATCATGAATAATGAACAGAGAGGATATTACAAAGCCAGAGAGGGGAGAGGACAAGACGAACGAGAGGAGGAAGAGGCACTTTTTTTTCTTGTTTGTTGGTCAGCTGGGTTTTCCTCCACATAACCTCACTATATTTAACTTTAACTCATCATTATAAATATAGCATCTCATGTATATCAACATTTACTTTTCCCAGATGATTTTCTTTATGTCACCAATAACCATCTTCAGCAAAGAAACCCTCCAAAAGCTTCCTCCCTCCTCTTCCCACCCGTCTTGTGACTGACAGAACTTGCAGATGAAGTAAATGGCAAATAAAAATGTAATGTCTCCCTCTGTAATGTGCAGGTTTATGCTGACTGATGTGGAATATTTGAAATGTAGTTGTACAGCATGAAGGATGTAAAGGATGAATGTGTTTTAAAAGTTGAACAAAAGACATAATGTAAGAAGAATGTGTTATGGTTTGAATGGCCACGTGAGAGTTGGAAAAGTTTGAAATCGTATAATTAGTATGAATGGGACTGAAAAGCGTGTGTGTGAGTGAATTGGAAGCTAAATTGTTTCCCCTAAACAAGCTGAACTCTCTGATCATCATTTCTCTTTCTCTCGCTCAGCGCTGAAGATGGTCTAGTGGTAAAGACCCCGGGTTGGAGATCTGGCAATGCTCCAACGCGGGATCGAATGCCGACTGAGGCAACAGGTGGGTGCAGGGTTTGTGACTAAGTCACAGGTTGTGTGGTACAGTGAGGTAATACAGTTCTCTCAGGTGTGTGATGAAGGTGTGTCTAAAAGCAACAAGGTCAACCAACAAACTGAAAACATCAATAACAAATGCAAACATCAAAAACACAACATACTAAATGCAAATACCAAAAACAAGTGCACATACTAAAAACATCAAAAACACAACACACTAAAAACAACAAATATCAAAATTTTGATGGTTCTTATTAATATATACTTTAAATATTGTGATTTGAACAACAGTTAATTAAAATGTGGGTTGTTGTTCTTGTAGCAAGCTGGTGTCTGACTGCATCAAAATTAGGTCTTCATCTACGTAGGACACCTGATGGTATTCTGTCGAATTACTGCAAAACCAGGGGGCGTCATTGATTCACATGCATAGTGTTTGGTATGAGCTCTAATGCATCTTGTCATAAAACTGTAGCTTTGTGCAAATTAGCTCTGGTTACTCCGTCATCTCAGTTGGTCCTGATGAAGCTCTCTTGCAGTAGCTTTTGCGGAAAACTACAAATCCTCTGGTCATCATTTTCTTTTGTTTACGTGAATTTTATTGAGGCGATAAAAATTAAAACACAGACTGGAATGTAAACACCGAATAATCCTGAAAATGTTCAATAAAGGAAACACTCATCGTGCGTATTACAGAAGAGTATTAGCATTTACAGCTCCATCTGGTGAAGATCAAGTCAAGTCATGAGGCTCCATTAGTTGTTTTGTTAAGATTGAATTAAATTGCTAAATAGTCATCCCACTGAGAATCAACACCACAGGCAGCTTTCAGCTCAGTGTTTCAGTTTGATCTCTAAATTATGAACAGATGCTACGACCTCACACATGCCTATTGCACCACCAGTCATTTTGGTACAAATAAGAGTTTGCTGGCAAAATGGTTCCACAGTCATAGCAGCCCCAGCTTTGGTATATACACAGAAATGTTTACTGATGTGTATTATACAATATTCTTATCAGCTTCTACATGACTTCTGAGCTCCTGTAGCGTCGGCTGTCCCCTCGCTGCAAAAACACTACTACGCAAACGTCAAAATCACCAAACGTTGAAATGACTGATCCAGAAATAGACGCAGACGTCACACTTGTTTTTTTGCGTTTCGTCCCAGAAAGACAAAAAAAGACATTTTCAGTTCAAATCTAGTTAAGAGCTTAGCTGCAGATCACACAAACATGATGGAGTGAGCTCAGAAAAGTCAGCTGATCAGACAGCAGCCTTCATCATGTAACGTTCATCCGCACACATTTAGCTGAAATGCAGACGGATCAGCCGCCGTTACTGCATTAAATAAGAGATTTGTAAACCAAAATAACACCAAATGTAATTCTCGGGGCTGTTCATCCAATCATGATGCGCTCATACATAAATACAATTTTTTTTTCTTTGTCACACTCGACACAAGGTGGTGCAGCAGCGCTTTACTCCCCTGCTTTCTGTCACGGGCCCTGGAGGTGGTGTGACGTCAGCGGGTTCAGCAGGTCAGCGGCTGGCCCTCACAGCGATCAACGCGCTGCCAAGAGTTTCATCAGGTGAGACTCGACGCCTCATCCAGTACGACCTCAGCCGTGAGAGCTTAAAAGATACTACAGAGGTTATCAAACCCAAAAGTGCGTGTGGGGTTTTCCTCTTTCTTTCAGCGAATAATCTTGGGTCCAGGGATGACAACTAATTCTTTCACATCGATTAATGTGTTCAGTGAAACATGTCGATCACAAGTTCCCCGGAGCTCAAGGTTATGCCTTCAAACATCGTGTTTTGTCCGAAACAACCGTCCAACTTCAAAGATATTCAATGTAATTATATGAAAACAGAGAGAAGCAGCACATCCTCACATTGGAGAATCTGAAACCAGAGGGGAATAAAAAACTGATGATGAAATCATTACGTGATTATTAACAGTTGCCCGTTCATTTTCTGTCAATTGAATGAGTCAGTGATTCCTAACCACAAGGGACTTCTGCAGTTTCACAATCAGTTGAAAGATTGTGATTTGATAAAAAAAAAAAAATATCCATATATATTTTCATATCGCACTCTCAACACATGGTTGAGAGTGCGTGAAAGCTATTTAGCAAGCGGGCAGGGAGGTACAAATAATTAGCCAAAAGTAATAAATAAACAATTAAAATAGACAGCTAAAAGTAATGGATTAACAGCTTAAATCATCAACTAAAGCTGCTGTATAAACGGGGAAATAGTTCAAAGTAAACAGCAGCAGAACGAATGACAGTTCAACTGCATGAAAAAATATTGTAACAGCATCCACTTTTATCATAGTGTTAAATAACATTCAGTTTAAAATAAATTCAAATGAACACATTTGGGGCATGACGGGGCTGTGAAAAGTTTGGGAACTCGAATCGTTTCAGCCGTAGTTGGTTCTGCTGCCATTTCTAAATGTTATGTGAAAGTGTGTTACAGGACATACTACAGTTGTTGTATGCACAGGCATAAAACAGGTCTCGAGACTCTCCACCACAAACTGAATTGTTAATTTATTCAACCGCTTATAATGATCTGAGTTTACATTTTCTAGTCAAGCGACCGCTTGAAAATAATGACGTTCCTTACCAGAAGAATTGCTCATTTACTGAGATGACATGTGTTTATCTTCAGGAACAAAAGAGACAGCAGTACTGTAATTTAATGTAACTCCACAAAACCTTGTAGGCTGGTGGTTGGGATGTGAACCGGAAGAGGCTGGGTTCAAACATCCTGGAGCCTAGTAACAGTCAGAGATGATCCTTTAACATTAACAAAGACGTTTTAGTTGTCTGACCTTAACCACAGAAATGGCATTTTATAAAGTACTCATGACTCATTTTTCGAATGCACTGACAAATTAAATTGTGACATTTAGCTCCGTGAACTTTTTAAAGACAAAAGGGGGAACGAACATGGTGCAAACACAGACTAAGTGTTATTTGTCTCTTTGAGAACTGTAAGTCATGCTGCGGTGCTGCTTCCCACTGTTTCAACAAGTCCTCCAAATTAAATGACAAAGATATGCTGTTTGTCTGTTTGTCCATTATATGACGTTGACACTGTGGCTAAGGTTTGGTTTAGGCACGAAAATGATTTGGAAAGACCATGGTTTGGGTTTAAATGAAATATGCTTTAGCTCTCTGTGTATATATAAAGATGTTTCAACACAAATTCTGCCATCTGCAGTGGTTATGGTGAAGCCTGTGAGGGTACAGGGATCATTAGAAACACCCTCCCAAACATAACAGCTCTTAATGAAAATGTATTGTCCACAACGCTGTGAAGACGTCTTGGCATCGAGATGCTAAAACAACAAATGCTCGGTCAAGCTGTTCAAAACAGGCTGGCTTTCCTTCCAGAGACTATCCCACTTTGCCAGACGACAGGGGGGGGTGCAACCCTGCTCCATGTCCCTCCTTCAGCACTGTACTGTACAGTCTCATTCTGATCCTTTTACAATATGGTGGAGGATTTTATTTCTGTGTCACGCCACCAGACGTTGAAAGCGGAGCAAAGCCAGGAGCAGAAGGCTGCATGAGTATTTAGCACTGCAGTCTGGTGTACTACAGAACTCCTCACGTGTGTTCTGCATGCACTGACACAACACAGGCAAACACACACACACACGGATGGATGGTATATATCTCTAAGAGAGCACACACACACACACACACACACACACACACGCACGCACAGCTGAGAGTGACAACATCTTGGTCAGTCCATGATCGAGCATCTTGGCTCGACTCCTCGCCGCCTCGAGAATGAACAGCACTCACACAGCTAATCCACTTCCCTGACAGTAATGGGAGGCAACACTAAGCATGTTTGGCCAGCGTCCAACATGCCTCTCACACACACACACACACACACACACACACACACACACACACACACACACACACATACACACACACACACACACATACACACATCCCAGACTCAACACCCTCACACCGATGACACCCTACCCGTCATATAATCTCATCGGAGTGGGCACGAGGGTGTGGTCAGACAGAAACTTATATCATCTCCAACATGGAGGGAAACTACTGATGCTAACACAAAATCAGAATCAGAATCCTACACCCCCCCACACACACACACACACACACACACCCGATCTCCATGCACCCACCCCCTCAAAAAGCAGAGGCCGATGTTCATTCCTCTCCATTTCCCCTCCTCTTTCCCTCCATTCTTACTTCCTCATGTCTGTAGAGCATAATGCCGGCCCTCCCTCCCTCCCTCCCTCCCTCCCTCGTCCTACCTTCCTCCCTCCCTCTCCCTGCATCACTCTGCAGTGCTACAACGCTCTGCTCTCCCCACATACAGCACGCCATCAGCTGGCAGACTGACGAAGAAAAGGAACACACACACACACACACACACACACTGGATAGCCGAGCATCCAGCCGACACTGGAAACAGAGACAAACACAAATGAGCAGGATCTGCCTTCTCACCTTCTCTCCTCTCTGTATCTCCTCTTCTCTCTGTGTGTTTGTGTCCCTCCTGACTGCAGCCACACTGTTTCTCTCGCTCCGATTCCTCCTCCTCCTTCCTTCTTCTTCTTCCTCCACCTCCTCCTCCTCCTCCTCTGGCTGCTGCTGCTGCTCTCACAAACCTGCTGCTGCCGAGCGTCCGCCTCGTCCCTTCTCTTCCTCTGCCTCTCTCAGCCCCTCCCCATCCACCCTCCTCCCTCTACTTCTCTGATGCACAGTAGGTAAGGAATGCTATACGAGAGCTGGGATTTTGTACGTTGCTGCCTATGAGATGCCAGGTTTGCGCATCTCACGTGAGCCAAGTATCTGTTATAAATAAAAATAATAAATCCCTGGTAATTTTTTGGAAACCCAGAGGGCCATTTGACATCACCAGAATCCACAAAGACTCTTATGAATGTCTGATTATCTGCCTGATGCCCAATTAAATGTTGCAATGACAGAAGGCAGTAGCCAGATCTGACATAAGTCCTTATATAATATAAAATGCATTATTCTGAATGGAAATATACTCATTAGGTACACATGGCTAAAACAAATGCTGTCCAACACAGAAGCCCTGCAGTAAATCTTACTTTGAAGATTTACATGAAGATTATAATGTTCAGTTTTGGCTGAAACTGTTTTAGGGATGTGTTGATTCAACTGTATTATCATTTGGGTGGGTGTAGTTTGTGGTGCTGTTGAATTGTATGCTGGTGTTTAATTTAATTCTTGGGAGTTGGTGGAGACCAAATCAGAGCTATAAAGAGGTTGAATATTTGACTTGTTGCCAAATATATTAATACTGCTTTAATATGGAAAAAATAAATGTACCTGATAAAACTTTAAAGCAGATTTGTTCCTTCTGGCTGTGTTTGGATTATGGAAAATGGATTTAAAATCTTTAGTGTAGCAGATTTTTTCCATCCATCCATTATTTATACGGCTTATCCTTACAGGGTCGAGGGGGTACTGGAGCTGCCCAGCTGACACTGGGCGACAGGAGTACAACCCTGGACTAGTCACCAGGGCAGACAAACAGAGGCGAACAGTCACATGCACAGTCACAGCTACGGGCCGATCTTTGGATGGCAGGACGAACCCGGAGTAAGAGGGATAAACTGCTATTAAGGGTGCAAGCCATATCTTCTTTGATTTAGCTTGATTCTAACATGTTGTGACTAGTTGGATCAGATAGGCTGCGTCTGATAGAGAGTCCCTCCGCCTCCCTGAGCCTGGCAGGTAGTTGCAGCGATGGAGTTGCTGCTCGCTCTTTGTCTGCCTGCATGTAGCTCATGCAGTGGACCCCCCCCCCTTAGACCCCACCCTTTTTTTTTTACATGGTTATTGTGGGTCTGTCTTTGTGCCTGGGTGCCCCCCCCCCCCCTCCTCTGGTCCAGACTGCTGAGCACCTCAGCATACAAAGAAGTGATCTGCACTCACAGGATTTTGTTTTTCTGTATGCATCCCAGGTTCTTCGGGTGACACCTGCACAGTTAGAGATGTCACCAAATTTATTGACATGCTGATTGTTATATTCTGCCCCCATAAGACCTTATCAATAAATGAAAGCCACTGGCCTGCTACAGCCTTTGCAATGCAGTGACAGTGGCGCTGTCTGGATGTCAGCCGGACACAGCGAGCATCTCCATTACAAACATCCCCATTAATTACTGCAGAGGTCGTTATGGGTCGTTGGCCAAATTGATTCAGAGGCATCTGCTAACCTCCTCTGGGGAGCAGGCGCTGCCGGCCGATGTCCACTGCAGGAGGGGGGGGGGGGGCAGGAGGTGCAACCGGTCCCACAAATAGGTCATAAACTGGGTCTGTGTGTTCAGTCAGCTCCAGGGGGACCACATGGACAGAGCAGAGACCAGATAACAGGGCACATTCGGGAGATTCTGTGAGGCATCTTTCTGCTCTGAGTGCAGTTCTGTTGTACCACAAAATAATCAAGCAAAGTATATTTATAAAAAAAAAATTGTATCCAGACAGCCTCCAGGTGAAACAAGGCTGCCTCATTATCCTCGTCTGATGTCTCCTCTCTCATTCATCCTGTAAAAGCACAAGTAACTGAAATGTAACGACATTGTGCTACAAAAAAAAAATACATATATGTAAAATTGCAGTACTATTTTCTCCTCCACACCATTATGCTTCCATCAGCCTCTGATAGAAGAACACTGGGGAACTGCAGTGAATTCTCTCTCTGCAGTGCTGGAGATGTTGTGCAGCAGTTCTTGTGTATAAACTTTCTTCTCTGTTGCAGCTCTCTGATCAATAGAACATGAAAGCATTTTATTCTCTATAGAAAGTGCATTGGGCAAAATGTGCCCAAAAATTGTGAGCAAAATGCCAAAACAAAACCCAAAAGGTGACCGCAAATTAATGCATAAGCAGTCACATTCTCCCCAAGCAAGACCAGGCAGACAGGAACAGCTACAGAAGACACACACAGGCAAAGGCAGCAAAGTCCAAACAGAAGTAGACCAGCGTTAACAGGTGACGCATTCAGGCAGCATCTGCATCACTCACAAACACTGACAACTGACTGGACACAAGGCTGGTATATATAAGACACAGGTGAGCAGGTGGATGCGGAAGTCAGGTGATCGGGACAGGTGGGGAAGTCCGAGGGCATCTGGTGGACAAGGTGGAGAAGTTCAATGACAGCAAAGCTTCACACTGTAGAAATGCGTTTGGAGTAATGATTAGTGTCTGATGTGTTTTATGTGACTTTAAGTCACCTCATATTGCATCTCAAACTGGGGGATCAATAGATTCTATGCCAAAATTTGAAAATTATTTCATTGGTCCTTTTCATTTTTGAATGAATCAAATACATTTTTCTCAGTCGATTTATTCTTCTCTCACTTTACCAGACCTCTTGCACGAGATTTTTTTCAACCTGCAAGTGGAGGAGGATTAACACAGAGAGAGGAAGGTATCACGTCTCTGTATGATATTAACTGCAATCATATTTACTGTTCTCCCTTTCATCAGATGGTTGCTGTTGGTTTGGAAGTGGGGGGCTTAATGTCCTCTCAGACTAATATCCGCCTGGCGCCACGACTTTCTCACCATTCGCTGAGCCTCCAGGAGTCATCGATATGATTGTCTGTCTGGCCTTCGCTGCATTATCTGCTGGCACTCAGACTCCTCCAAGGCCTCCGGCCGCTCTCTCCCCTCCAGCGACTGAGACAATGGCGGGGGAGATGGGAGGATAACAAATCAGGTTGTAGCCAATCAGGTTACAGAGCCACTTTGATAGAGTGAAGTAAGGAATCGAAAACAAACTGGAGCCCATGTTTCTTGTTTCTTGCGCCATTTGAAGTATATTTATTTAATAGAAGTGTCAGGAAGCCGAGAAGGAACCAGGAACCCTGATCCTACCAGAGCAGAACCTCTGTTGCCCTCTTTCCACCAAATGATCTCTGGTCTTTGAACTGGTTCCATTCAGGATTCTGGGAATCTATGGAACCATTTTAATCAAGAATGCGTCACCAATAAAGATGGCAGATATTTGTTTTTTGGACCAACTATTAATGATAAGAAGACGTAGAAGACTTCTCCATCCTCTCTTTCCAACCTGTAAATAGGACACGCCCACTGTTGTCGTCACGGTTCGCACTTCAGGTCAAGGAAAACCTGCTATTTTGGGGTTCCAACCAACATTCCAGGATAAAAATCAAATTTATTTTTGGTCTAAATGCTCCAAATGGTTCAAACGTAGGTGCGCGATGGAAAGTCAATCAAACAAAATGGCTACAAACAACATGGCTGCTTCAGTCTGAGTGACTGGAAAACAAACACATATTCTCTTATAGTAAAAAGTCCCATTTAAATGTTTATACATGATTAAATGTATTTATATATGAAGGATTCAATCTAAATAGTTGATTAAAGTCTTGTTCTCTAAATAAAAGTGATTGGTAAGCAGCGTTTAAAGGGCTCTTTTCTTTTTTGGCAGGTGCTAGTTGAGATCTGTAAGGAAGTGTTTCATAATTGTACGTACTTCACTGGCTGCTGCAGAGCGACATTAGGAAAAGTGAATTACAGCCTCGTGTGTGACTTAACAGAAACAGAAGACGGGAGGGAGAGAAAGCTGAGGAGGAGAAAGGCAGAGCGAACAACAAAGTTGTTTCATTCACAGCAGCAACGTGGCGGAGCAGGTGGCTTCGGCTTCCTTTATCGGCCTTTTTGGCAGGAATTTATGATATTGTTTTGTTGGCAATGGTGGATTGTAAACTTAAGTGTTTGCAAACTATCCATCTCCATCTGCTGCAGCTACGAAGTGTCCAATCTTTGCCTCAGACTGCTTCATATGTCTGTGTGTTGTTTGGCCGTGTCGTCCCAGAACGAAGCTTCACGCCTACGTGATGTCCTACTTGGAAATAAACTCCCCATCATTCAGTGTAGTGTCATGAGTAGTTGTTGATCTCAGGTGCTTTCAGGGGGGATTAGGCAGATAAACTGGTTATGAACAAACATGTGTGCTGTCCTCAAAGACAATCTGCCTGAATTTAAAGCTTTGTGCACTTTTTAAGAATCCAATAAGTTTTGTTTTGTCATCCCAGAAAGGATCATTTATTGTATTCAGTAAATTCATCTGAAAGTTTAAAGCTACACTCATCCATTTTGATTTTAGCAATCAATTCCCTGTTTACACATCCTGCAGATGCAGAGCAACGTAACATTAATTTCATTCAAATCCTGAGAAAAGTATCGGGCTCTTTAGCAGGTTTAAGTTTAAAATGTGATTTACAGATTGTAGCATGTTGCATGTCTCTGCCCCTTCCTGCACTTTATGTTATTGTAGTGGCAATCGTACAACTAAAAATAGCCACTTGAGAGAATCCGAAGTCACTTTCCAACGCGTGTTCAATAAAACGATGTCCGCCACGGCCAGTGCATTTAATAATTTATTAACAATAAACACATACAAACAAACGATTACTGTATGAAAACCAAAACGCTGAAGGTGAATTAAAAGCCACAAACAGACAAGCACTTAAGCACGCCAGCACAGTTGAAGAACCGTGTGCCTCCCTCCATTCCCAAATTCCCTCCTGATTATACACCTGTGACTCATCTAAATAGATAGTGATCCCCACCTGTGCCCTCAGGTGTGTAAATGACGTCACCTTCACCACTTATCCCACGCAACATAAAAACCCCAAATTGGCTACAGCACTGCCCCTTCCTGCACTTTATGTTCTGAAGATTTGGGTTGTGAAACGATTTCAGATGTCCTATTAAGAAGCGAGACAGAATCAGTGACGAGCCACATCTTTAACGCACCATAAGTGTGAAAAGGAGTGGTGATCTGCAGAGTACTGGATCTGCGTCTCCTCCCGTCCTGAGAAACGGACCTCTCAGGGAAGGAGGAAGTTCCCTCGAGTTGGCGGTCCAACTCGCTTGTCTCAGTGGCTCGATGCTTATTGGATTGCATGCCCATTCCCACAGCCCCAGCAGGTCAAATGACTGGGATGTGTAGCTCACGGCCGCTAAGTGGTCTATCGATCAGTCAGCTGAGCCTGCGGGGCTGATGGGGATGTGCTGCAGCAGACGGAGCCAGGAGTTGGCAGGCTGGTAATGGCCACGATATACGATGCATTCCTGCACAGTTTCGAGCTGCTGCCTTGGCTGACGGAGAGAGGAGTCCATTACAGAGAAAGTGGAAAATCAGGTGGGCAGTATAATTCAAGTTAATGAGGAAATTCTGATCCTCGCACACTTTGATGTCTCAGAAATGTGGAAATGCTGCTTTTATCAGTTTTGTGTTTCATGTTATACGCTCAAGATTATAATGTATTGTGTGTATTTAATATGTGCCCGTAGAGAAATTTTATCAGGGAAAAAAAAGGTTATTTATTATTATATATTATTTCTCGTCAGCAATTTTGCACCAAAGCCAGAGATCTTAATGGGCACTCACTTCTATCCTCAGAGAATGAAATGATACAGAGCAGTTTATCCAGTTACCTAATCATTCAAATGTTATAGCTGCTCCAAAATATGCTGCGACTTGTTTTCTTGATGATTTAATTATGTAATAAAATGTACTACATGTACAGGTGTATACACGTTGGCCCACTTAAAGTAAAGTAACAATTACAGGTGGTAAATCTTTGAAGAATGTACCTGTTGAATTAGTGTTTTCTGAATGCACACAAGTCAAATACCAGGTTCCCTCTTTCATGTGAAGATCTGTGATGGTTTAATTTGTGTTATTTTACTCAAAGAGGATGTCACATACAAAACAACACGCCACATGTGCATCTGATTGCATGCCAGTCACAGTGTGCTCCAGTGCCCACGATTAAGGCCTTGCAAAGCCAGATTTAGCCTCCCAACAAACCAAATCCCAGCTTTTAAGAGCCAGAGAGGAGCAGATTCCTGTTGTACTGTAATGCCACAGCAGCACGCTGCCAGCCAACATGCTGCATCAACTCCACCTCCAAGAGTCATCTTATTAACACTGTGATTCATGTGGCCGCTCATTTAGGTCCAACAGCCTTCTGCTGCGGTGACGTGCATGATGAACCGCTGCAGTACTTGCATAGCATTCAGTTTAAATGAGAGCGGGGATATTTGCAAAAGCAATAGAGCAAATTAAAATGTTGAACTTTGCATACGCTGATTTTCAGACAGCCACGGTTTTATTATATTTTGGTCAAACTAATTAAGGAATTGCACAGACAGCCATTGTTTTGTTTTTTGTTTTTTTTTAAAAAATGCTGATATGTCCTCAATCCTAAAGAGGTGAATAAAACACACCTCAATTATTATAAAGAAAGTATGATTGCTTAATGCCTCTGAGCGTTTACTGTAAAATTAACACATTTATTCCCCTTAAAATTTCCTCAGATCGCAGCCGGGGCCTTTATTTACCTGAACGGCAGATGGTACCAGGCCTTTATCTGAAGCAGGCTTGTATCATTTTAGTACGAAGCCTCATTTTGACTCTGTTGCTCAACACTTCCTGTATCAGTTTCAAATTAAAAGCCTTCTGGCATTTCAGGGGACAGAAAGCCGTGACAAGGCTTTTATTGTGTAACACTGTAGAAAACCAATAGACTTAGGTGGCATGCACATCATATGACAGCCACCGGGTGTTTATCCAGCCTTGTTATTGTGGGTAGTGCTGTATAAAGAGTTTTTAAATCTCAATTTGTATTTAACCATATTTTCACCATAAGTAATGCATCACTTTCTGCACTGGAACATGTCATCAGTTCAAAATAATGTTCACCAGATATTCTCAATGGAAAAGTCATGAAGCACCAAGCTGATAAAACAGTAATATATAGATTTTTGAGCTGTCAAAGACTAATATGTTTAAGGAGGTGAGCGTTTTCTCCTGACAGCGCTGTTTTATTCACAGATATTAGTGTAGCAGAACGAAATAACAGTCTTGTAAGCACCTTCTTCCTCTACGCAGCTGATGATTAGTGACACAAAGAGGCTGTAAAAGCATCAGAAGTTTGAAATATAAAGGGTAATAAAGCTGCTTAAGTACTTGCATAGTAGGGCTGCTATACTGACTACACCCATCAATGATGAGAAGACTGTTGTGTTTAAATTAATTTATTTCCATACACACACACACACACACATTCTCCGCCAAAAGATCTTCCATTATTTACAAAACCTTTACACACTTATAAAATGGTGCACCGTCTCAGACACACAAGGATAAATATATATATATATGAGCTTTCCAAAGAAATGTATACAATAGTGATAACAGGCACATCCAGGAGACAGGCTTTATCACCAGCATTGTTTCATGTTTGTCAAACACACCATTAAAACAGGCACATGCAGGCAAGTGAAGCTTCATCAAATAGAGAGTACTCGGCTTTAGACAACTACAATATAAATCCCTTTAAAAAAACAAACAGGGATCCAGCCCCTTTAGTTATGCAAGATGATTTTTCTAAAACATAATCATACCCATAAGAAAAACATCTAGTAGCCCCTGAAAGCCCATTAAATTTACTTTGATTTCAGAGGGAAACTGATGGTAAACACACACTTTAGTGCAATTAGCAACGTAAGAAGCTTAATTTTAAAGGACTACTGAGTGATTTCTTTAAAGCATAAAAAAGTCAAATGTACCTTTTTTTAAAAAACAGAATTATATTGGGCAACAGCAACACCTGCTGGTTATAATCAGCACCATTTAGCTCTTTGCAAAGAACGAACATGATGCACACAAACTGTTCAAATGTTCTTGCTCATATGAATGAATCTCTTTGGTGGCTGTTTCCCTGTTAGGAAATGTCCTTTGTGATTTGTTTAAATAACCTGATACTGTGCAGGAAATGTGCCTTCTACTTCTTCTTGATCCCATGTTCCTCATCTCTACATGGCTTTCATCTCCAGCTGACCTGATGCTTTTCAGTCTTTCTTCTCATCTCCTGGTAAGAAGTACGGGTTCTCGTGGCCTTGAACCAGATAGGAGTACCGGGACGGGTTTTTACCTTTGAAGGTCTTCATTCCTTCTGGGTTGAGATCGTAAGATCCTGACTGAAATGTCGGCGGAAGCAGGCAGTGTATTAGTGTCTTTCAGACGTAGGGACGTCATTCACGGACAAACAAAAGCCAAGCACACGTACACCAACGTGACCGCAGTCGCCAACATGCATTGAAAACGATTCATGACTACTCCGCAACTAGCATCAACCGAGCTTCTTTGAACTGTCACTCACTAGATTTAGCATGAAGATGAAGGCACACATCTTTCCACAACAATCAGAGAGATCTCTCATGAAGATTCCCATCACCTGGAGACCCTGCCACCGTGAGAATCACGGTGGCCTATGTCATCAGAAAGGGGCATCAAGGCAAATCAGAATCTAAAAGCAAAGCCATGCGTTACCTTTTTCCATCCTTTCGGCTTCGGATGAAACCCCTAAAGCAACACACTGGGAGTCAGGCAAAGCAGGGAGCATGGGAGTGATAACGCTATAAATATATTCTAAATGATTGGTTGGAGAAACTGGTGTTAATACGACTGAAAACATATCAATAAAGCATCTAATCGAGTATCTGAAATGATACATGACAGTTGTGTGCCGAGTGAGAATGGATTTGTTGATTTGCAGGTAAAATAACGTCCAGGTGTCTCGGGTTAAAACTTAGCTACATTTGTTAGAAAAGCATAGTGTTTCAGTGAAAAGAAACTACTTTTGTCTTCTTTACTAAGTGTTGAAACAACAGTTTATATTGAGCCTAAACATCTTTAAAAAAACCTTTTACTTTACAACTTCAATTAGCCAGATTTTAACCTAGACCTAGATGCAAATGACCGAATCCATGCTTACTGGGTGGGTTTAAGGTTAATCAGCAGACGCAATCTGGATGCAAGATGGTGGCGTAACACTGAACAAACTAACGGCTGATTTACTGAACGGTCAACACTGTGCAAGACTGAGTCTGAGGATTAGTGGCGAGTAATTCAGACAACAGAGGATCACGTGAAAACTCACCAGTCCGTTGGTCTGATGCTTTTTATCCACCAGGACACGAGTGCTGCCCCCTTCTGTCATCTCTATGGGAGGAGCTGCATCCCAGTTAGTGTTCGCACGGGGGATGGGGGTGATGCCAGGCGGCCAGGGCTGGTTAATGTCACCTGATGAGTATGGACTGCTGCTATAGTCTGGCTTACTTTCGGAGCATCCCCTCCTGATGTACAGACAATAGGGAATGTAAAATGTGCATGCATCAAATCCAAAAATGATTCATCCTAATAACAAGTATTACTTGTGTATCCAAAGTCTGATTTATCTTATTCCTCTGCGTCATAGAGCTCCATTGTTGTACAAAAGCTATAGAAAACACACAAATTAGCAACATTTTTGCACTTGGTTTCTTTATTACCAAGAACACGGTCACTGTAGTTTATTTATAGTCAATCTGTCATACACCATCCCGCTGCCATAAATACTCACTAACACAAAAATGTGTATTAATCCGCAGCATTATTTACTCCTGTTTGAGAAATGTTTGCTAAACACTACAG
Organism: Gadopsis bispinosus; assembly: GCA_036024995.1. Lineage (NCBI taxonomy): Eukaryota > Metazoa > Chordata > Actinopteri > Centrarchiformes > Percichthyidae > Gadopsis > Gadopsis bispinosus. The sequence continues at coordinate 44,449 of JAVQJV010037408.1, forward strand.
TGCCCAGCTGTTTTAGGAAATGAGTGAATGTTTTTTAAAAATGAAACTATATATTTGTGAAGATTTCCATCTTTAGTAGGAACCAATGTGTTTGGGGCTGAGTGCCACAGACGGGGTAGGGAAGTGGGAAAGTACTGAAAGATCTACCAACACATTGTTGGTTTTGGTCAATATATTTGTTGGCAACAACAAAAATATTGAAAATCTCCAGCCTTATCATTTACCCACCTTGGTGGTTTGAAGGTGAAAAGATATTTAGGTTAAACCTGGTTGAGAAGTTTGATTTTTAAGACATTTATGTTACATATAACCATGATTACATTTCAACGTGAAACAGGTCCGAGCTACACATTGAAATATAGGTATTAAAATTATACTGAACACTGCACATTGTAACCCTAGTTTCACGTCTTTTGCCCTGCAAATAACCACGGCCATATTTACAGGGCATAAACATGCATTTATTTCCAGAGAGCTACTGTATGAGATGATTATATGCAGAATTAGTAACCCTAACCCTAAAAACAATAAGTCAGTATAAATGCTGGTAACGCTGTGAGGATCTCACCAGCAGCAGTATATGAGCAAAGCCAGGACAAGGATGAGAAGGACTCCTCCCAGCACACAGGAGATGACCACCACTGCCAGCAGAGACGCTGTAAACGCACACACATATAGAGATATTTAGATTTTTACGGGTCACCACATAACTGTTTCTGCCTTTGAAACAGCGTTGTTACTCACAGTCATTGCAGTTGAAGCCAGCGTATCCAAACGCACACCTGAAAAGTAAAAAAAAAAAAAAAACAGTTAAACACAATGACGTTTGTATTTCAGGTATGTCCTGTAGCATATTAATGGAGTTTAACACTGAATCCACACGGGGGAGCCAACTTCACATCAACATATACCCCACACACACACACAAACACACACACACACACACACACACACACACAGTACACGGACAAATCAATTCAATTCAATTTTATTTATATAGCGCTAAATCACACCTGAAAAGGAAAACGTATCCTTTAAACAAAAAGAAAAATGTGGGTACTCACTGATGGCACGTGTCTCCAGCTGCCATCTGTCCACTTGGACACGCTACAAGGAGAAACACAATGTTTTGCACAAAGAGGCTGAAGTAATAACACAGCAAGCTACATTTTCACATTAGAGTACAGAATGCTGTGGTCTCTGAGTCTCGCTCCCTGTTTCTCCGCCTCACACACTAGTATTTCACTGAGGATAAGAAAGTTTTTTTTTACCGTTCTCTTAACTTGTAGATCAGCTGGGAAAACTTGCCTCAGGCGCTGCGTGGGCCATCAACTCTTACAGTCCATACATGAGGCTTTATAAACTATAGTGCTTTGGCAGCAGCACGATTAACTTAAATACAAAAGGTTTTAACAGCATAAAGACTACAGCATGTCCTAGTCTGCCTATCCAAGCCTACCACTAGTCTTAAGAAAATATGATAGTCACTTGTACCTCTGCAGCTGGTGTTTGAGTACACGATGGAGATGTAGCCGTCTTTACAGGAACACGCAGCCTGGCCGCTTGTGGTTCTGCACGTTGTAGTGAAGACGTCGCAAGCAAATGGCTGCTGCACACACAGGTCTGTACCTGAAACAGAGAGGATACAAAACAGGTGGATGAGGAAAACCCTTCTTCTGTCTTCCTCATACATGACGGGTACTTGGATAGTTTGTATGAGCAGGACTTACCTATGAAGCTAGCATTGGATAACAATCCACTTGTGCCAGCTATGGCCTTATTAATGGACTGCTCAACAGACTCTTGAGTGGCGGTGGTGTTTTGAAAGATGTTATTTACAGCTGCGTTCACACTTCCGGGCCTAGAGAATTATAGAGAAGCACCAAAAGAGATGAGAAATCTTTTGCAAACTGTCGTGTAATTTATTTCTGCAGTAGGAGAAAGAGAAAATACTCACTGAAGTTGCACAACATCAGACTGTATATACCCTGGCTGACCATGGAGGGCGTCTCTGATCTATGAAACGGAGTGAACACGCGGTTTAATGATAACGAGATAAGAGCATTTACTCAACATGCTTCGTGAGCTCACAACCTACCGCTGCTGAGATCTTAGCCGCCGTCTGCTGGAATAATGTCGAGGACCTGTTGCTCATTTCTTTCTCAAATGTCAAGGAGGTGATGTGAAGCTGACCTGGGAACACTTGGGCTGAGTGAAGAGCAGGAGAGGAGCAAAGTAAGGCGAAAGTCTCACCGCCACCACCCTATTAGGATTTCTGTTATGGTCATGTTTCATCTGGCCTGACATGAAATGTTGCGATCTTACCGGGTACACAGCGGCCATGCAGCAGGAAGCTACCAGAGAGACACTGGCAAGTGCCATTAAGACAGACACTTTCAGGTGGACACGGGAGGGAAGGACACACTGAAGAGAGATGGAAGAAACAAGATGCAGTCAGTGTTGGAAATTAGCGGGGGCAAAGGGCAGAAGTGCCCCAAGAAATCTCAGACTTGCCCCTAAAAACTGTGATTAATGGGCAAAAACGGCCCCCAGAAAGAAATGTACCAGTTTAGTTATATCCTAACCCTACATTAAACCATCATTTTCTTTTCATTCAGTTCATTTAATTTCCATTTCCGTCTCTGAAACACGCTCGCAGAAACGGCACTATTGTTACGATACTTGACTGGCAGAGGCCAGGCGATCCAGCACCTGCAGTAACGTTGGCTGCTGCGACGGACTGCGACCTCACTAAAAAAGCTCCAATTGTAACCGAAGAAAGCGATCCTAGGTCGTCACCAACACCACTAAATAACGCCGGCTTCAGACAGGAGGCGGACGCACTTCAGCAGACTTGAGCTTGCGCTCTGCTGAGTTTCGTCCAGCAGTTACTTAGCAACATCATCAGTCAGGTTTCTGTTCACGTGGCGGATGTAAGTCCAATATTCACTCTACTTTTAGCTCTGTTTTTGGTCTCTACCTGGCATCACTAGCTGCTAAATGCTCCACTATGTTCACCAGCTAGTCGCTAACTACCTCTGTCTGCCGTTTGGTGCTGAGCAGGTGGAGCACAGTGAGTTTCTTAGAGCTTTCTCTGTGAAAACAGCTGCCTGCTGTGGCTGAAAACGACACCATGAGAGCAGTGAGAGTGAACCAAAACGGTAAAGTTGCGAGCCGATTCAACAATCCGCTGAAACGCACTGTAAAGCTCTGCAAAGTGGAGATGAGCTGCATATTTGGGTGATAATTCTCTCCAGGCTCATCAGCACGAGAGAAGCATTTCACACTGGTCACATTGTCATTTTAGTTGCTTTAACGTCCAATGCAACAACCAACCAAGATATTCAGCAGCTCATGTCTGTCATTTCTGTTCCATTTTTCTGATTGGTTTGGATAAAAACCTGCATACAACTGGACCATTAACTTTGTAATAGCCTCACGGGCAACCAGACAAAATGGCATCAAACTGAAAGGTACAAACTTATGACTGGACCCAGGGTGGGGATGGGCGGAGCTGCTGTGGTGGAGTTTTTGGTGGTGATGTCTGTTGGTCGCAGGGTGCTGACAGTGATGGTGGTACCAGTGGTGGTGGTGGTGTTGGAGGTTGTTGTATTGCCACTCGGTGGTTCAGTTGAATGAGTCAAAGTTGTGGTTTCTGTCGATGGATTTTAACATATGTAAAAACTGTAAATTCACCACAAATACAGAGTGTATGTACACATTAAATGCAAACAACATTAATTTACATTACAAGGCACACCATCTATTTTTAGACTGATTTCCCTACTTTTCAGGCAGCTATAGGTTTCAGTTCAAGCAAAGCAAGTTGGAGAGACTTGAAACTAGCTTCTGATACGTAATTCAGGAAGATGTTGCCTTTGTTTTTTTATTCAATTATAGTTTTTCACAAAGGTTCAATTGTCGTTTGACAGCTGGACCTGTTGTAAAATCGCTTTCTTTAGGTCAAAAAGGAAAGAATCGCCAGCATCTTAAATTTAAAATCAACCACCAGAAAGCAAGTTATGAAAGTGGAGCATCTAAACCTAAAGACAAACAACAAGCAAATATGGATGATTAAATTATAAGACATTTTTGGATTCTAGAGAAATGTCTCAACAAATACTAGATGGATTGTCAAGAAATCTGGTACAGACATCTATGGTGCCCAACCAATGAATCCTATTGATTTTTTGGCAATCCCCTGACTTTGCTGATGGCGTATACGTACAACTGTACGGCGTATGCAATTGTTTATATAAGAAAGGTTAAAAGGCTGGATCATTTAGAAATCTGCATTTCAAAACCTGAACAGCTTGCACGCCGACTTGGAGCTCTGCATTTAGCATCCCACTTGTAAAAATGCCTAGTGCAGCTTTAACTCACTGAATTCCTGCACGTTATATTCTTTTGTAAGAACACACATCGTCACTCATCATGCTGTTGGTCGTACCTCCTGAGGTTGCTGTTGAGGGACTAAGGGTGGTGGTTTTTCCAGTGGGGGGTACGGTGCTACTGCCTGAGGAGGTGTTTGTAGGGAGAGAGCTGGAGGTGGAGATGGAGGTAGGTGAAGAGGGTGGGGGTCCAGATGTGAGCGTTGCGTTTGTGGTAATAGTAGAGGACAAGGATGTGGCGATGGATGCGGGAGTCTCGGGTGAGGTGTGAGTAGTGTCTGTTAGTGTTGTATTTGTAGTTAGTGCAGCTGTAGAGGTTTCTGGAGTTACTGTACTTGCTTGTGTGTGTGTTGTCGCTGGAGTTGTTGTGAAGTTGCTCGGCTGTGTCGTGGCTGTAATCGAGGTTGTGTTGTTGGTCTGTGTAGTCGACGTAATTGTAGTTGTGTCGTTGCTTGTGATATGTGTGATAGTAGTTGTGTCATTGCTTGTGATCGGTGTGATAGTAGTTGTGATATTGCTTGTGATCGGTGTGATAGTAGTTGTGGCACCGCTTGTGATATGTGTGATATTAGTTGTGTAATTGCTTGTGATTGGTGTGATAGTAGTTGTGGCACCGCTTGTGATATGTGTGATAGTAGTTGTGGCACCGCTTGTGATCTGTGTGATATTAGTTGTGTCATTGCTTGTGATCGGTGTGATAGTAGTTGTGATATTGCTTGTGATCGGTGTGATAGTAGTTGTGG
>JAVQJV010037417.1:0-11322 GCA_036024995.1 Gadopsis bispinosus
TTTATGATATGCAAAAAAAGAATGTCTATAAATCATGTAGAAGGTACATTTTCTAATGCGTTATGTGCTTCCCTGCTCCTCTACATCCATATAGTTGAAATGTACAGTATTTTAGATGAACACCTGTATTTCTTGTAGTATATATAAATAATATTTTTCTAGTTTTTATCTTTTTGTTAAATCCAGATGTCTTGCAGTAGAAACCTCTTAGAATTAAATCATTACACACAAATCTAAACCATTCTTTCAAAGTCAAGTTCTGATTCATTAATTAAACATGATGTGACGTTTTTGCATTTCACAGTCCTCCGTATGGGGTTTTCTGACAGCATACATAAAAGTTCTAAGCAGTTTTTCAGATTATGAGTCATGTTGTCTTAAAATGTACTGTTTTGAATCTCCAAAAGATCAGCCTTCCTTTCAGAATGCAATGAGTTAAACCAGTATCATTTCATTTTCCAAACCCACTTTTGGAAACATGTTGGAAACACATTTTTTTCCCCCCTCCAGCGCGTGTTGCCAAGGTTACAGGCCAACCACCAATCAATTGTGAGTATGAGCAACATGCCATTACCAACTGATGAAAGAAGATGGTTAAACTGCAGTCCCTCACAGCGCAGAGCGTGCTGCGGACGCACACGCACACGCACACGCACGACCACAGAGTAACACCCCACTGCTGTTCAGTGAACTTGCTGCATTTCCCTCCATCAGCTCTGAGGATACCCCATGCCAGAATGAGAGCATCCACTAACAGGCTGTGAACCCGCCCTTTGGCTCCCCCTATGGCTGTTTACCTTATTATCCACAAATTACCACATGTTGGTCCATCATCCACCATGAGTGATGGCGATGGTGACACCGACACTCTGTTTAGCCCCTTCTTCTCGCTACAGAGCCAAAGGGGGAAGAATGGAGAAGCTTTTTTTCATTATACTGTACCACCAACTGAGGAGGATTTATATCCTACAATGTGAATGCAGAATCCACTTGAAATTGGAAAAAGATACCTGAAAAAGCAGAAATTCAGTTCCTTCAAATGGAACCAGGGAGAAAGCAGGAAAAGAGAGAGAAAAATGAAGCAAAAATAAAATTATGCGAGCGTCTAAAACACGAGAGCCGCTTTGCCATTTACTGTACTTCAGAGAACTCTGTGCCCTGAAATGTGTGCACGTGGAGCATAGATAATTTATACACGAGGAGTCTTGAAAACAGCTGCATTGAACGGGCATGTGAAGTTTTTCATAGTAATATTTGTTGCCTTAATTTTTTTATTTCTATGATGACCAATATTACATTTCTGTACAGTGTTTTTGAATACGATCTGGTTGTTCAATAGTCCACTACTCGAGCTGGATTATTGATTTTTATTGTTTGTTTTAACTGGTAAAATAGTTGTATGGTTTGATTTTGGCCATTAAAATATGTCGGCATATATTCTATGCTGTTAGCAGTGGTTTTAATGTCTATGAATTTTGTTTAAGCTAATGAGCACAAGACGGCAGCATGGTTGCTCAGTAGTTAGTGCTAACAACTGCGTGTTGTTCAAAGGTCATCATCTGTGGGCTTTGTGTCTCCGCTCATATGTTAACGGTTCGCCTTCTCCTTTCACCTTGTTTCTTTATTTGCTTTATGGCCTGTTTTTAATGCTAGAATTTGGGTTTTTTCACTCAAGCCCTCTGCTGTATCTCAAGCATGTGGAAAGCTTGTGTGAAAGGGCCCTAATACACTCGTTCATTTTACAGTGCGATGCTCCTTATAGACTTTTAGAGGAACACACACCAAAGCCTGTGAGAGTTTATATTACGATTGAACATTAGACCTATATTATTATGCTTACAATTAATACGTTTTGCTTACTGGTACTTCCTCACTTGCATGACACTAAAATAAGGATTCTGTGACATCACAACTACTTTGGAGCCAATCCCGATCCAACAGGAAGAGAGAAGATAATGGGCTTTTCAGTGAAGTAGGTGACGTCTTGTGTCGAGTATTTAAACTTGTGAAACTGAAACATATTTGCATATTCCTGTATTTTTCAGTGAGAGGGATGGGAGTGTAGACATTTATGATAGAGAATACATATCGGACACAAAGCATAGTATTTTTATGTCTTCAGATATGTCTAGGGGGATCTTTACATTTATAAACTCAACTTAAATTGCACCATGCATATTTCCAGCATTTTAAAAATTGTGGATGCTTGCTTATTGCTACTCTGCTTGTCTGCATACTTCACAAGATAGTTATAATCACTATTGCTGCTCTACTGTGTTTTATTTCTTCGCGTTGCTTGCATGGCTACATGTAGTGATTCGTGGATATTGTTGTTGCATTATTGTACTAATGTTTTGCTGTTTCCCGTTGCTCTGCATGGCGTGTGCACTCTTCAGAATGGCTTTTGTTGCTGTTGTTTTTGTCTTGGGTCTGTAAATTTTAACCGTCACCTTATTAGTTTCAGAACATCTCCCCGAAGGACTGCAATTGCAAATTAGCCAGCTGGCTAACACTAGTACAATTGCAGAAATGTTGATTAATGTGCATTCTTATAAATAAATGAAAAGAAATGAGGCTGTGCTTAAGCAGCCTTCATAACTCTTTAACTTAATAAAATCAAAATATCCATCCAGAGAGAGCGCTACCTTCTTATTGTTTGCATACTATTTCCACAGGATCAAACATGGATTACCACAGTCTTAACAAACTGTTAAATATGTCACTAAACTTGAGCAGGGCTCCAGGCCTGTGTTCAAAAAGAAAAAAACATTTACAGTTATTCCATGGCACAGACCAAAGGACTTAAAAATGCACCATAATTAATATCTTGACAGCTTCCCCTCTTGTACTAAAAGAAGAGTAAAACTTTATACTTAATTAGCAGTGACTATGAAATACAGCTTATAAATTTTTATGTTCAAATTTGATCTTTGCCAAAAAATATCTATTTCAGTCAGTCTATGTGGAAGACAGCAGGTCCATCTGAGAAAACTTGACAACCCACTGTTAATGAGGTGTCTGGTCTGATGGCCACGAGGATAAAAAAAAGACGCAGACAGTCGAGTCGAGCCTAATGTGAACACACACGCTTCATGTCCGTGGCTGTACCCAGGCCAGGACATCTGGCTCTGACCTTGACCACTGGAGAAGAGCCATCTCTGGGCCGGGATCCATGCATCACTCTCTGGTGACCACTGACCTCCAACAGTCGTTTTACTTTAACTACTCCCAGTGCAGCTGTCGGCATAGAGGGCATAACCTTTGTTCCAACATCAGCAAACTTTACTCCTCCTCTGTGTCTGCTAGGCAGTGCAGGAGGAGGGGGGCTGACAATTGACCACTGCCCCAACTACCCCTTTTGGGCCGACTATTAATTTTCAGATCCATCTGTTTACAAGCTGAAAGCCTTCAGTGTGATTTTAAAGCAATTAACACAGTACCTCTCATGTTACCATAAAGTTGGTTGCTCTACACTGTCAAGGATGACAGATGGGCTTGGAATAATCAACAAACAAGGACTGAGAGTGTTTGATTCAAGATGTTAGCCATGTAGCAGGCTGGAGTCTTTAGCTTTGATGGACAAACAACCGAAAGTGGGACTTGAATTGATTGAAAAACACGACGCAATGGACCTTTTACAAGTGCATCTGTCAGATCACTGGTGAGTGGGCTTTGTGATGGATTGAATTCGCTGACACGTTCCTGCCAGGTAGCAGAATGTTTGAACACCTTGACGGATGAGGAAGAGAATTGATTTCTGTCTGTGTCAAAATGTGAATACGTGTCTGTGGGCTCAATGAATAGTTAATGGGGTTTTATAACTTGGAGCGTCCTGCACAGCACTCGGTGGACTTAAATTAATCATAGCAAAATGATGGTGTGTGGTTTTTTTGTTTTTTTTTGTTTTCGGTGAGTCACTTAAATCAGTTGTGTTCAGTCAGGATCTAGAACAGAAAGCAATTTGGCTTTAAATTATCATGCCATTTTGTTGGGTTAAATTTACAGTTTGGGGTGCAGGAGCGATGCTTCCCACAAGATGATGGTAAACAACCAGCCTCACCTCTTTTCTTGAAACCATCCTCCCCAAAAATACATCCGTATAGATCGCCTGTGCAGCAGCTTATTACAACCCATATTCACGTTATATGTACGCCAACCTCTAGAGGCAGTAGTAATGACAGGAGCAAAGGCGGACGTCGGATCAGAAGGTAGAGTGGGACGTCCTCCTGTCATGTGTCAAAGGGTCCTTGGGCAAGACACTTAAGTTGTTCCCGATGGAGGCCAGCCCCCTGCATGGCAGCTACATCACCATCGGTTTGTGACTAAGTGAATGAGACCCATCTGTAAAAGCACTTTGGGAACTGTTAAGGTTGAAAAGCGTTTTATAAGTGAAATCCATTTACCATTACTTAGCCAAAAGTCAACCATGACTTATTGTTACTAAACTTAAGGGAAACTCTGGTATTTTTATACCTAGGCCCTATTTTTACAAATTTTGGGGTCTAAATGACTAATACGTACCAGGTCCAGTAGATCGCCTCCACCAGCATCTGCGAACTGGCTGCAACATAATCCTTTTTACATGTCTTCAGATATGTCTAGGGGAATCCTAAAGGTGCTTGTTTCTGCCACTGACAGGCTCAGACTGTTATTCCAAGTGTCTGACAACATTATGGAAATGGTCCCTACAGAGACGGACAAGTCTGTTAGAGTAACATCCTTTTGTCTTCCTACAACAACTCAACCTCTCGCGAGATTTCAGAGCAATACTTTCTGTTTCTGGTTAAACAAAAAGGATCTTACTCTTTGGGGTTAGAGGACGTGTCAGCTTTTCTTTCACCGACTCATTCGGGTCATCTATCTCTATTTCCAGAATAGAGATGTCCTTTGTCTCTTCTCCTTTACCTGATCAGTTTACGTTTACCGCAAGTGATTAAGCAAACAGACAGCCAAACAATCAGTCACTCATTCACATAATCATGTAAGTAAGTTGAAAGAGTTACAGTGAACTGCCTTATTAAAAAAACCCAGAAACATTTCTATTTTAATGAGACAGAGGCACGATTCAAGCATTGTCCAACAGCAGTAAAGTATTCAAAGGGTCACAGGAGCATGAAGCAAGTGTATAATTACAGCGGGACTGAGACTTGGACCCTTGAACCCGAGGTCAGCTTCAGAGAGTCATTATTCTGCATTAATCTTTGCCCCTCTCAGAAAAGAGAGCGCTGAGGTTTGATTAGCTATTCAGAAAATATCGCTTGGCTTTCTAATCACACAGCTATTCTGAATATCTGAATGTGTAATGCACACCCCGCCACCTGAAGAAGAATTCCTGTATTTTCATTTGATTACTTTTGAATATAAATTAATTCTACTAAATGCCACAGGAATGCTTTCCTACTTTGCACAACCTCAGATTCATTCAGGCAAAACTGGAATGTACAGTTAGAGGCACAGAGCAACATTTATCAGGGCCAAATGCAAAATACTGGCAGCCATGGGGAAAATTGCTACAACAAAAAATATATATGTGGTATTTGCTTTCAATATTGTTACATTAAAAACGTTAAAGTATCTAAATGTTTCATTTGATGTTATGAGTCCCTTTTGAGTGTGTCTGCATTAATGCATGAGTGCAACCTTGTGCCTGTAGGGTTGATGTGTGTCGGCGAGTAGGTGTGTGCCTATTAATGGATGAACAATGACTCCTTTCATCGTGTGGTTATTTCCTTTCCTTATGTGGGTACAAATGCGATTTATGAACGCTGACACAGATCTGCCTTGTATTTCTTTTCTCCACTCTCTCGGCACAACCGCGAGCTTGTTACTCCAGCAGTAAGAGCAGAGAGGAAATATGATGTTGTAGAGACGGAGAGGAAAAACAAAACTAAAGGAGAACTTTCAACTCCAGTTGAGGATCGGATCCTCTCCTGGCGGGTTAAAGGTTGAGAGTCTAATCACATCGTCAGTGGTGTGAGAGCTCAGTGGGATGTGACAAAGATAGAGGGGAAAACTTGCTTCACGGACATTATCTTCAACTTCTCCAAAGACACAAGCTTCTTTTTGACCCAGGAGGATTTCATTGGTTGCTAGTCTCTCCCTGTCTCTGCCTGTGTGTGTGTTTGTCAGTAAGACATTGTAAAGTCAAATGTGCTCCTTCTCTCCATCCCTTCATGTAGTATCTGCAGAAGGTTTGCGTCGAACAATATATGGGTGTGACTGTGGGGGGCAAACGTTTTATAATAACAGGATGAGATGTTCGCTCGGCTGTCATCAGTCTGGATTTTGCTATCCATGCAAGCAGGTACAGGAATAAACAAACTCCTGCAGATCAGATATGTTTTTATGCACATAATGCATGAAAGGACAAGATTTGCCAGTAAGGCCTCCTTGTAAAGGGACAATTATGCGTTAAGGACGGTGTCAAACTGTGCATCTTACTCTATGTGTAATATGCATGCTTTTGCTATCCTGATTGCATCTGTTGGACCAGTAATCCTGTCCCTCCCCTCAAGTAGCGTCCATGTGCGTTTCCCCGCTGGATGTATCTCAAATGTACCATGACAACCTGTCATGCACGGCTATACGCGCCTGCAGCCAAACAGAAGGGTTCATTCCCCATCAGTGATCAGCAGCGAGCGGGCATCTGCGCGTGTCTCTTGTTGAAAGAGTTTACTGCTACAGCAGATACATGACAACACAAAGTGGTAGTATGGGTGCATACTCATCTATATGCATGAGCTGAGTAAATGAGTGTGTGTGTGTGTGTGCGTCCATAGTGTGGGACATGTCTCATACACTGGGATAAAGGCAGTGGTGCAGTGATGAGCGCCTAATCTGAGTGCATGTGATCGGCCCGGCGAGGCTGGAGAGATGTGAGCGTTTGACTTGTTAAAAGGGATGTTCTTCACTAAGAGCCTTGTTGGCCTTGACATAACTGGGACACAGTTCTCCTTGTCAAAGCTAATAATCAATTCCCACTTCGGGAATAATCTGACAGCAGACCCCCACTGAGCATGACACCTCCCAACGCAAGCTGTCGTCACATCCCCATATATTAATAACAACCCAAACGGTTACCAATAGCAACTGAATGTGGGCCGTATTAAGAAGGTAGTATGGGACTGATCTTGACGGTGTGCTTTGATGTTGGAGTTTGATGCTAATGATCGATAATACAGCGCATCAGCGAGACTGCCTGTTTCTGCAAATTTAGCTGAAGATAAAGGAGCGTTCATTCCTCCAGGCTGTTTGTGTGTCCAAACCAAATGACCTCTGAAGATATACTTTTGATTTGTTCTATCAGAGCACTGGCTATTCTTTATATTTTTTTTTTGTGAGAACATAACCTGTGTATGGTACAGTGGCGGCAGGTGTCCCCCAGGGGGGAGGCGAGATGAGCTGGGCTGTGGCATCATTCCTCATCTGGACGGAACATTAATAACGCCAGGACCTGGGGAGAAAGCTCCATCTGGGCCAGGCCGGTGCGCTGCTGAGGGGACAGACCACTGACTCCACAAGTCTATAATCCCTCACATGGTGCAGCGGCAGCCTGCTGGGCCCATTTGACAAACACGTGCAACTTTCAGGTAAAGCTTTCCTAGATAATCAAAACCCTTGGACGGAGTGGCCTCTCTCCTGGGTCCATTCATTTCCACACTTACAAAAAAAGATGCTTTAATTAAATGGCGTGTTTGCAAAGCATGACACTTACGACTACAAATGAGCTGTTATGAATAATCCCGTAATTATTTGGTCTGCCCTTCAGCCCTTATCCCGTGGTGGTTTCAGTGTTAAATAAATAACAAACAGCCTAATTCACTTTCATGCAGGTGAAAATTATACAAGAGCAGAGGCAAAAGCCCAAACGAAAGGAAATAAAATTATTAAGAGGTCAGGTCATCCTTACCTCTTTCACTGTGGTGCAGTTTTGCTTATTGCACAGTGACTTATCCTATTTCTATCACTACTCCCTCTAAATGTGCTCATAAATCCATAGACAAACAACAATGACTCTCTCACAAAGTGTTAACAACACACTTTACAGACTATAGTCTGTTCTTTAATTTTTGATTTGTATATCTTTGTCCAACCTCAAAAGGCAACTTATTTGGATTTCCTTATGTCCCCTTTTATTATTGCGTGGTTTTCATCTTAAGGACTGAGCTGTACTTTTTAGTTCCAGGCAAGAAAATGTCTCAGTCTGATAAGGTTGTCGGTCATTTTATTGGGTCTCTCTAGGCCATGATTAGTGAAAAAGACACAATTTGAGTGAATTTAAAAAAGGAGTTCAAAGTCCCTTGTCTGTTTGGTACTGCGGAGGAGGCAGTGTCTGGCTGTGTGTCTCTCTGTACAAGGACAACACAGTCCGTGAAAAAAGCTGCATCTCAAGGTCAGAGCTCTGTAAATGTTTCATTCAGGTGATGCCTCCAGCCACAGGGCAAACATCGGTTTCTTGAACAAAACGTACCAAGGACTAAAGAAAAAAAAAAGAAAAATCATCTGTTCAATGGAAAGTTTTATAAGGGTTTTGGGTAAATTTCAATCATAGAAAGTTTTGTGTCGTCCTTGGCTCATATCTAATTCATGTTCTAGAATGTTCTTGAGTGTCGGCTGTGGCTAACCAGCCCCGTGAAGCCCACTGAGCGAACCTGTCTGGCGCTTCATGTAACATCCCTCATAATGAAGATACATTTTTTTTTTTTCTGCGAGAGGCCAGTCAGAGAGATGACTTTTTATCTCTGCTGAAGGTGGGGGTGAAAAAAGATCAAGGCCGAGGAGCACTAAATGAGCTCTGAGGAGTGAAAGGGGCATTGCAGTTCTGTCTCAGTAGACTTGTGACTTCCTGTCAGCTTTTTTTTTTTTTCCCCCCATGGAGCTGCCTCTGCCTGATTGTTTTTCTCAGCTGAGGTAATTCGGGTGCACTAGCCTGGAGCTTCCCTGAGTTGTGTTTATTAGTTATTCATTTCCATCAGCCCAGAGCTGCCTTAGGCAATGTGATCATGCAACGTGCTCCCTGCTCAGGTGTGCAACAGCCCAACTGGATCATCCTTTATCTCCCGTGATACCCAGCAGCACAGCACTACTGGGTTCTTAATGGTTGAATGTATTTTTATCATCGGAAAAATATATAGAGAAATCACAGACAGACAGCACAGAAGGTTCTATTAGATTATGCTGTCTGAGGTGTTTATTCAAGCATGTGAAGAATAAGTATTTTTGAAATAATTAATTCAAACCTGATGATAATCTCACCTTGGTTTCTGAAATATAATGTTAGTCAATATAATATGAGTCAATGAGAAATCTCTTATGCAATTATCCAATAATGCATGTATAGTCAAAGTTACACTATAATTGTCATCAGAAATATGCAGTGACCTTCTTCTTAGGTTTCTTTCCATAGTCCAATGTAAAGGTCTAGGATTTCTTGAAATAATTTCAGAACTGTCTCCTGATTTATTTAATTTACACACAAATTACATAAATTCTTTTATCGCAATATGATTTTGTTAACAAAATGTACGCAATATCCTAATTTTGCTTCATGAAAGCATCCTTTTTATTGTTAATTTGACAGGAATGCTATTTTTATACCAAAGATATGCAAAGTGTTCTTATAAAGAAACCTAAGAACTGTAGAATTAAGGCCTACTGGAAAAACCAACTCTACTGGCAGAAAAAAAACATCCATTGCATAATATGAAAGACTCTGCAAAACCCTGCATTACTTTAAACCCCAATTTTCATTTAACATCCAACTGCAATGTCTTTAAAATTCTTGCTTTAAGTAATATCGGCACATGGCAATTAGGGTAATGGTTAGGGTTACGTAAAGATTGTAGTCATGGCAAATACATGGCATTTAAGGTTTGGCAGCGAAACGATCACGATTGTAGTTGCCAAATACGTGAATGCTGATTGCAGATGTGTGACCAGAGGCGAACTCTGGACTCCGGCATGACAGTCAAACACGCCACACGCCCATCAGGCCACTGCACTGTTACTTTCCGCCTCTCTACAATGGGCACAAACAGAAGGACTTTTTCCCTCGCAAGAGCCTTCAGTAATACAGTTTTTCTGAGTTGCTAAAACACTAAACCCGATTCTCCGAACCAAATGCTCAGTGGCCTGAATCAATTTATAGAATCAATCACTCTTTTGGCTAAACCTTAAACAATTTTCACCGAGTTAGACACAATTTGCAGATCTCATTTATTCTTTTTGCAAAACTCTAAACACGTTCTCACTCAGTAAAGCACTTTGTGTACTGTGGTGCACTTGTAATGCATAATGGTAGCCTCTTATCTGAATCTCCTGATTATGGTGGCCACAGAGAATCTACTGAGATCAGGTTGGACTCTTTTTCCTGCTTCCCTCATTGTCAGTCCATGAACTAAAACATGATCTATTACAGTGACGCGGATTACATCAGAAATTACTGTTCTTGGTCTTGGTCTTGGTCATCCTCGTTCACCACCTCTTACACGTATTCTTCCTCTGCCTCTCTGATTGTTTCCATTCATGGTATGAACCTTCAACTCACCTGTGCACTCTGACTTATATTGGCTTAGATTGGTTTCATCACTTCATTAGCAACAAGTGTGAACATTTTTGAGTCATTGTGTGTAAGAAATGACATCTGTGCTGTAATTGTGTTTACCTTTTCCACCTGCGGTTACCAGAAAATCGGGTTTAGTGTTTTAGCAACTTGGAAAAACTGTAAAGTTTACTGTATTCAGATCTTTCAGGACGTTACTTTGCCAATACTGTAAAATGGAGACTGGTTTGGGGGGTGCGGGTTCATCACTGCTTTTTTATGCATGTATATTTCTGTAATGGAACATTCCTTTTTGTAGAATTGCAAGACTGCCACATGAGGGAGGAAGGTCTCTTTTGCTCTCCCTGTCATAGTTGACATGGTCCTTCAAAACAACGGCATCAGACTGCGTGAAATACAGCAGCGGGTTGTTGAAGACAATGCAAATTTTGAAGGAGTCAACAGTGTCAGCCTTGCCACTATTGACTGTGTCCTCTGGACTGACCCAGTGCAAAGACGTGATCAGTTGATGAATTTCATTTTGCAGTTCCATTGTACTGTAAAGTGCTTTTCATTTACATTTTCTATGTCCTTTTGCGGCTGTGGCTGAGAGGATAGTGCAGTTGTCCATTAAACCCCAGGGTTGGTGGTTCGATCCCAGCTCCTGCTGTCCACATGTCAAAGTGTCCCTGGGCAAGACACTGAACCCCGAGTTGCCCCCGGCAGAGGTCAGCATGGCAACTGTGTCCCCATCGGTGTATGAATGTGGTGTGAATATGTGT
>JAVQJV010037435.1:0-26794 GCA_036024995.1 Gadopsis bispinosus
CCCCCCCCCCCCACACACACACACACACCACTAAACCCCTTTTTTCCCTCCAGCACCTTCTGTAATTGAAATTCATTGACAGAAGTGGCACTTACAGCAGGGATAGTTGAGCACCATGATGTCATCTATGGCAATGTAGCCTCGCCGCTCCCTGGAAACCGTTGCCTCAATCAGTACCTGTGAATGTGAATACATGATCAACAGATTTAATTCATAACCAGAACAGCTCCAGCATACACTTGTGGAAAACCTAATGCTCTCTAAGCTCAAGTGTAAGAGCAATTTTCTAAAGAACATTAAGGTCTGTGTGAATTCTATTGCTCTTGTCCCCTTTTGGTGACAGGCGCATTTATTACAAACAAGCCCATCACCACATCGTTGCACATCTGCTGATCCAAAACAAAAAGCCAGACAATCAGAGAAATAAGAGAAAGATACAAGAATAAAAATAGAGAGATGGATACGTTTTTCCTCAGTCCGCAGGGCCAGGAGAAATAATAGCTTTATCAGGAGGCACACGATGTGGCGCCTGAGTCATGAGCCCCATTCTACATTCAGGGCGCAGGCTGCTGTGAAGCCATAACAGCAGATAATACAGCCTGCACAGGGCCACGAGACTCAAGGGAGGACAAAGCTCCGTACCGTCCTATGGAACAATAAGCTGGATGAGCAGTGGACTCTCATGAAACCTAATCAATATCAAATCACCATCCTCAGTAATGGTGAGAGAGTTATGAGACACAAGGGTGATGTTTGTTTTCCCGCAGCACCAAGGACAGTCTTCCATCCACACGTTTGAGCAAAGGCCAGCTTTGAGTTATTGTTTCTCATAATCCTCTGACCAAATGATTACAACATGGCCCCTTTCACTGAGTCTTGATTTTAACTGAGGCCACCACGGACTATCTCACTCACACACACACACACACACACACACTGTCTTATATACTCCAAGCTACTCTAAATGTGTGTGTCTGATGTCTGTGTTAACACGCTAAGGTAGCTGGAATAGGTTATGCAAGGTTAGAGCTCATTCTTCTTAGATTAGTTAGATCACTGACAGGTTATAGTGGTTTCACCAGTAATTATTTGTGTTGTTTAATTATTACAGGCTGGGAACATTACATTTTAATTTAATATGAAAACCTGCTTTACAGTGCCGATACAAAAACAAGACTTTTTCTATGAACATGAAAGTTCATTTGATGGTATATTCACAATAGGTTCACTAATTAGCTTGTCCAGATTTCAACTGCCTCTCATGGTCTACTTCAGGGAATGGAGTTTATTTTTATTATCTTTCATATGGTGATGATATGGTTAAAAGCTCTGGAAAAAACGATAGTAAGTGGACCTTTGAGAGATTTTAACTACATCTCACAATCTTCTTCAGCAGATGGAGTTGTTAAAATTATGTTTCAAACTCCATCTGCTGAGGAAAACCTTGAGATGTGGTTGAAAGCTCAGGAAAAAGCTAGACAGTGGACCCTGAGATAAGACTTTTTTTCTCAGTATACTTTCTTCAATACTTCAATTTGAAGAATATAATTATTTTCTACAAAACATTTTTCTTCTTCACAAAATAAGCCGAATTTGTCAATGTAACATCCCGTTCTCTGCTCTAGGTTAATTTCCTGTTTTATTTTGGTAGTCCATCCTCTTGTGTGTATTTTCTGGTTTTACTTCCTGTCTTTGTCCCAGCTTTGATTAGAGTCACCTATGTTCCAGTGCTCACCTGTGCCCAATTGCCTCATTAGTCTCTTTTCTACATATACCGGTTCCCTTGTGGCGTCATTCTGTGTTTAATTTGCGGGTTTCTGTTTTGCCCAAGTGGCTGATCTTTATGCTTTTGTCTCTAAACTTGGACTTACCTGTTGCCTAGCTTCCTGCATGTAAGCTCATTTACTGCAAATAAATCATTGAACTGCTCCTATCTGCCTGCGCTGTCTGCTCTTGAGTCCTTTCCCTGCCTCTGGTACTTCGCACGCGCTTGACACTCAAATGCATCAGTCATATAACTAGACAAGTAAAATTAATTCTAACTAATGTTGCATTTGTGTTGTACAGCCCACACGAAAATTATAATTAACGAAATGTCACTTTGTAAAGTTCTTTTAAACAAACAACATTTCTTAAATGCATCAGTGTTTAATTGTCATAACACATTTAACTCCTTACATAGCTCATCAAAATTTAAGTAAGCAAAATTACCAATCTGACCAGACATTCAATGCAAATATTTGATAGTCTTTATAAACACACTGCTGAAGACAAGTTTGATACCCAGACCAATAGAACACCCAGCTTATTGTCCCCACCACAAACAGCTTATGTTTGCCCACCTAATTTAAAAGTCACAACTATTCCAGGACCTCTGGCCCAAATTCTAGCAGGACAGACACAGTCAGCAGGACAGAGATAGTGCACCTCTCTGGACTTGAAAAGGAAACGTGTGATTACAGCAACAATTGGTGTGGCAACAACCCCGGCCATGCACGACCCCCTAAATGCGCCTACACAGACACGATGTGAGGAGATGTGAGGAGATTGGGGTCAGCTAAAAAGCGCCTGACAGGGTGAGACGCAGAAAGCCAGGTGTGCAAAGAGACGAAAGGGGAGGCTAGACGCTGACAGAAGAGGTGAAAGGGAAATCAAGAGGGAAGATCCTGGCGCCTGGTACTCCGTATTGCACAGTAACCCTGTTCGGTCTATAGTTGACTACTCTCGTCGGGCTCAAGGAGGTACGCTGAGGCTAATTTTCCTGTTTGTTCCCTGCTGGAACCTGACCTGGAAGATGCCACTGCTTTAAAAAAGGGATATTAACAGTTCCTGTTCATCAATTCCACTTTCCCCCCTATTTCAGGTGGTCTATTTTCTTCTGTGCAGGATCCCCTTCTTTCAGTTCACCCGTTAAATTTTTCATCATCTTTATTTATTCACTGTCATTTTGCTCTTGCTGCCTTCCTTCCCTCCTGCACCTGCGTAAACATATTTACAGCAATGATTAAAACATCCTTCAATGTGGTGACCTGAATTAGCTGCATAAGCACACACTGTCATGCCATAAGACTAACACCAAAATTAGCCAGACACACTGATTAGGCCTAATGGTATACAAGGAGGAGAAAAACTCTAATTGAAGGTGTTATTACACTCTGCTGAGCTAAAACACTCAATAGATTGATTACTGGTTAATCCTCTTCTTAGCCATTAGGATAGGAGGTTATTAAGAGGGAGACATTCAGAGTATTTGTTTCAATAAACAACCTTCCCAGAATTTTATTGAAAGCCACTTTCCCAATGAAACTTTCCATATGCCTGTACTTTATTTTAATGAACGGCTACTTTACTTCCAAAAGATAGAAATGCCGGAATCATCCTCTAAAGAAAAAAATTACAGTGTGACGTGCAGTGATTCATGACTGTTATAAAATGCACATTAGGAGAACATATTGCATTACCCTGTAATATTGGCTTTTAGAAGCAATTGTAATGTATACAAATCAAGAGACAATTTATCTGGCCCTATAAACCTGCTTCTACCTTTTCCACTCCAGTCAGGAGACACCATTAGACTCCGAGGGCTTTCACTCACCATTAGACGCCGTCATAGATAAATGACTCCTTAAATATACACAGACAAAAGGTCACATGCTGAAGTAAATCTGTTCAGGTGGAAAATGTCAAAGTCTGTGAGAATATGGCATAAGTGGCGTAAGGAATCTCAATTCACTCTCTACAGTATATGGCAAAACCCTTTTCCATAGCCATAGGCTCAGCTTGCAGGACTCTACGCAGGCGGCAGCTAATGGGAGATATTAACAGACAAAGCTGAGACATCAGGATTGTCATTTACAAGTCTTTGATATGCCTCCCACTTTCTGAATTGTTCCTTGTAATGAGTCAAAGTAAACAAAATGGCATCATGGGAAAAGTTAGGTTGTGGGCTAGCCTGGTTTAAGAGGAAGTAGAGGCTAAACAGATGCATACAGAATGTGACAATCAAATATTTACATCTACAATGTTTCTTTTTCAGCAAGGAATTAAAAGTTTCTTGAAGAAATTCAACATTTTGGGAAATACGCAATGGAAATTTGCCCTCTTACAGAGACTGAGATAAGCAGATTCATACCAATGAACTGGGAGACCTGAGCAGATGGAAGGTGGCGGTAATGCATCAAATGGATGCCAACCGCCGTAAAACTAGATGAAGAAGAAGAAGATACCAATGTGCGTTCAATGCTGTTAGCCTAGCCCAGCTTAGCATAAAGCCTAGAAGTAGGGAAAAACAGCTAGCCTGGCTATTCCCAAAAGGTAAAAAACTAAAACGATCTGTGTACAAGAACCTCTAAGCCCTGCTAATTAACACGTTAAATCTCATTTATATAAAAGACATTGCCCAGCCACCTCACAGGGACTTCAGGACTCCAGGAGGTCACCGCACCTGGCCAAGAAATAGTCCAGCACAAACCTCCCCTGAACTTGTCCCATTTCTTGGCAGGGCACAATGACTTAAGTATTGTAATCACTATGAGGTTACCAGGCAGTCGCTTTTGTATAAATTAAATGAACAAAATATGTGTTAATGAGCTTACAGGTAGGCTGATGCTCTTAACTTTAGACAGAGCAACAATAGCTGTTTAATGTCTCTTTCCTGGACAGTGTGTCCTTGCTGAGCTATGGCAGATGGTAGACTATAGCCTTGTGGTCATATGTAGGTTTGAAACCTACAGTACTAACTTAGATTGTTAAAGCATTAGCTCTGTAGTTTGTGGAGACTGTGGACCCTTAGTTCTTAGTGAAGTTTCATGACATGCATGACAGGAGCAATAATTACACTGAAGAATTAACTCTATCAATGGACATTTGACATGCGAGTATTGTATTAAAGACTTTATTAAAATAATCATATACGCAATATCAAGATGTGGAAAAAGTAATGCAAGACAGGAGAAGAAGTCTGAAGAAGATTCTGACATTTAGTAGAGTGAAAAAAGTGAAAGACGGGGGGGGGGGGGGGATCTGTCCCCGACTCTAGCTGGCAGTCTTGGAGGGCTGGATAACATCTTTAATATTTGATAACAAGCTTCTCCAGGTATTGCAAACACTTCTACCAATAAGAGGCAGAGAGAAATATGGCAATGTACACCAGACACACGACATCTTCAATCGAGACATCTCAAGGTGATCTCTCTTTCTCAGATTTCCACCCCAAAATGCATTGAACTCCAAATCCCAATTTCACAACTGTGATAGGAGGAAGTGATGTGTGTGTAATGCCTGTCTTCCCCTGATATTAATGTAAAGGGCAATGTGATCCTAGAACATAACTGAACTCATGGCTTATGAGAAAATAAATGCCAATATGGAAATAGTTGAGAGACAGACACAAAGTCATGCATGAATGACAAGATCTTGAAAAGTGCTCAACCTGTAAGTAATCACGAAAATAATTGTTCAAATCACCAGGCAGGTGAACAAATAAGATTAGGGTGATTTTGGATTTCAGCACATTCATTCCTTTAGTTTTGGTGATTATCAGATAATTGCTTTGACTGTTTTAATTACATTCCCCAATGACATTTTCAAGACATAAACAGCAATTGTGTTTGCTGTAAACACGTTATTTCATTACAACGCAAATTGTGAACTGAACAACCCAGCGATTAATCTCACATCTGTATCTGTGCAGCGCAAAAGGCTACACTGACATTTTGTATCCCTGTGCTGTAGGCAAGAAACTGCGAGCTCTAAAACGACCTGAGATCTAATAAGGCGGAAAAACCTGCGGATTTGAAAACCATCTCCAAAATTATGTGTAGCCTAGTGGGATGTATTTTACCCGGAGACAATGATGAGAAGTGCCTATTCTCCACCTATGCTTCAAAAGAGTGCTTTGCTAGTTTAATGACAGGGTAAATCTGCCTGCCTATCACTTTAAATCAAAAGTGATTGTATTAGTCTCGCTATGGAGCTGAACCCAAACCTTTTAGTATTTAAAGGCAGACAAGTTGCAGCGAACGTGCTTTAGAGCTGAAAGTCTCAGGTGAATTTCAAGTGAACTATGTTTAAGCAAACCGGGCTATAACAGACTCCCATTTATCTATTTTGTTTTGTGTTTACCTATATGCTTTCATTGCACTGTTGCTGGTTAACAACAGAGGATCACTAGCATTAAGATGCTATTAAAGGAAACATTCAGCCTTACACCTCGGCACTTGCCCTTTTTCTGTTTTTGTCTGTGCTACAGAGAGCAGTGACGTGTTGCATGGCAAGACCCTGTGTCATTCCACAGTGATGAGGTTTTTGACTGCTGGGGGATTAGCAATGTAAGCTGTGGTACATGTGACTTTGAGGGGGCAGTTTGTTCTGCTCTCTTTGTACTGAGAAGCAGCAAAAGCTCAGTTGAGTTAAAGTAAAATGTGAAATAGGAGGACGGTAAAGAGAAAAAGATTTGCTTTAATTCCTTGCATTCTGTAATTAGATACATTTTCTGTAATGGTGCCAATACCTGGTGACCAAAACCCCAATATTATCAAATGTAATCCAACTAATTTGAACACTTTCCCCCACACGGCATAAAAGCTACGCCATTAGCAGTTAAAGCTGTTCTATTAAAAGGCTGTACTGTCAATACTAATTTAAGTGTTTGGCCCGTCTCCGTCTCCTGTACTGTTTGTCCTGACTTCAGAGTCATCTACTCCTCCTCATACGCCCATTATAAACATCCTTCTCCTAACTGGAGCCTCTCATTGGAAGCCACAGCACAATTCTGACTCACCTATGAGCCATCACTGTTTGCTAGACAAGAAAGTACACAGCTCCACTTGGGAAGAGGAAGGGACGACGAGGAGAGCAGAACCGCTAAGCACACAGGCAAATTCAACAGCACTTGACAGGAAAAGAGAAGGGAGGATAAAACATGTTATTATTGTATTCATGACTTATCTGTCCTGATGTGGTGATAGGGCCGAACAGTGGTTAGAGAGTGTGTTTCATAACAGAGAGATCACAGCTCTCACTGCATCCATTAGCAGTGAAGCGCTCCTCAGCAACACTCCATTTTCAGCTCAGTCATTGTTAAAACATCCAGCACAAGAGCAACATCTATTTAATAACTTTAATAAGGATATTGTAAAGATAATGATTCACACTGAACATGACACGAATTATGTTGTTTAAAAGCTGAGCTGATGAACAGTTTCGCTGGGAGGAGTTCTTGTTGGCCTGTTTGTGAGTGGCAAAGCTCGAGAGAAGGTGTGACTGTAGCATTTACTAGCAGAGCTCGCAGTCTTCTCATATAGTGATGTAGCTACTGAGCTAATGCGCAAAAATACAGCATGTAAAGAGCCATGGTCTGTAGACTCAGCTTCACTAAGCATCTGTAACTTAATGGGTTTTCCCCCATAGAGGGTTTATTTCAAAGCTATTTCTAAAAGGCTAAAAGTTTCTTTTGGCTTTGTCAATGTTCTCATTTTACATATCAATGACTATTAAGAATGCGCATTTTTAACCAGACAGAAACAGAGTTACTTGTCTGCATTTAAAGGAAACCTCAACATTTTGGGAAATACACTTATTCACTATCCTGCTGAAAGTTAAAACACAGGATCGATATCACTCTCAGGTCTGTACGCTAGATGTGAAGCGAGAGCCAGGGGCAGATTAGCTCAGCTTAGCATAAGGACAGGAAATTTGGAAAAACAGCTAGCCTGGTGCTGTTCAAAGGTACACAAAAAAAAAACAGCACCTCTAAGGCTCTCCAATTAACACACTGTATCTAGTTTGTTTAATCTATAGAAAATGGATGTCTGGCAAGTTCACGGTGACAGACAGACTCCAGAAAGTCACTGCACCCAGCCAAGAAATAGTCCAGCACATAACCTTCCTTAAAACCACAACACTTTGTTTTTACACTTCAGCTTTTGTACAGCTTATACAAATTAGATATAACATGTCAATTAATGAATTTTAGAGGTGCCGGTAGACAGATTTTCTTTTTATCTTTGGACAGAACCATGTTTCCCGTCTTTGTGCCAAACTATGCTAATGTGATAGCTTCATATTTGGCATGAAGGTACGAGAGTGGTATCAATAATCTAATCTAGCTCTGAGCAAGAAAGGGATTAAGCATATTTCCTGAAAAGTCTTAATTTTCCTTTAACAACAAATCGCATGATGCTTTGACAGCATACCAGTGGCTTGTGGGCTTATGGGACAATGTATCTTTTTGAATTAAACAAAATAGTCACCATTTTACCTTGGCCAAAGTGACATGGCATTCAAATATTTTTTTTATCTGGAAGACATAAGATCAAGATTCAGTTTACGATAATACTGTATTTCCTAATATGTCCTCATACATCGACCACAGCAACGAAAAATTCTCTGAGATGTGATGATCATGTGATGTTGGTAGAACAGTGTCACCCTACATCTAGCCCCTTGTTTGTACAAAGGACTATTATTTACATAGTGACGGTCAGATCTTGCAGGGCTGAACAGAATTTAATTAAGTCGGGGGGATTGACAGTTCTTGATAAAATGCACACTACTCAACTTAATTGCTTTTTGACAGCTCTGCAGAGTTTGCAGAAAAAAGAAATTGGATTAATAGATGGATATCCCTTGTGCTCACCTGACTGTGCCATCTACAGACCATAGCACCTCAGGCATCCACAGTAGATGTCATTGTCCGTCTACTGTAAGTTGGCAATGAAATGCAGTGCAAATTGTTGGAGTCGGCAGAATAAACAGTGCATAGGCTTCACTGGGGGGAATCTCTATCGGGCATGCCCACAAGAGACCTAGATAGGCCTCTCGAGCACTAACACTGGCTATATTCACAAGGGAATCAATGCTAATTAAATTGCAAATGCAAGTAATTAACACCAGATTCACCTCAAGGCTAAAATGAGCGTTGATCACCAGAGCCTTGCTGCGTAACATTTTTCAGCTGTACAAGATGTCGGTCAAGAGGTCTGCAGATCTTCATCATGAAAATAAAACCTATCTTGACTGTTCAACTCCTCAGTGTCAGAAAAGCATCTGGTTTCATTAAAGCATCATGAAATCAAAGTAATAACAGTATCATCACATGTAAGAGTATGGAAGCTCTTTGTTTGTACCTGGTATTCATTAGGCCAAAAGGTGCTGACAGCCAGCTCGACCTGGTGCCACTGCTTGGCGTGAGACCCTGACGTGTTCCATACTGGACTGCCGAGCGGACCGCCGTTGACTCGAACATACGCCCGCAGGGCCCCTGGACTGTGGCCATCACGGCTGTACAGGAAGTAGCTAAACTGGACGCAGTGGGTGTCATTTTCACTCAGCGTCTGCAGCAGCAGCTGAGCACGATGTCCCACGGCATGCTGGGAAGAGTTCACCAACATATAGGAGCCTGGAAAAAGCAGAAGAAATGCATCAGTTATTTATAGTATTCCAACTTTATGGGTCACTGCAACAGTTTATCACTTCTGCCGTTTGCTCACATATTCATACATCTTGCCAGCTAAGGTAAGCTTCAGAAAACAACTCATGTTCTGAATGCCAAATATTCAAATTCCACAAGTTGTGCCAGTGAAGCGTGCATTTTAAACAATGCCTGCAGTGTTGAATAATTTTAAATAGGAAATTGAAAGCAGTCAGACACTTGCACTGTCTACAATGCCCGTCTTTGCAGAGGCAGTACTGACACCTAGCCTTTTGGTCAGTGTTTATCTTTATTAATGTATTTTATATTAATGGATAGTTATGGTATTTTACATGTGTTTTCTTGAGAGCCATTAAGAAAAACAGTGACATAATGTACAACAAGTATGCATGTTTACATATTGTAAATGTTCTGCATCATAAGGTACTAACTATGAATTACTTTTTTAAATAAGAGAATCCTATAGACATAAAATGTAAATTAGTTACTATAAAATAAAATGGACTATGATCAATGCAGTGAAAAAAAACAGAATAATGTGCATAATGCAAACATATACAGCTAGAATGGCTAGAAATGTGAAAAAGTAGTATGGATTACTTGCATCAGTGTTTATCAGTGTTTTTTCAACTGATTTATAGATAACTTGTGGAGGTTTGTATATGAGCCACTGAGGGATTTGAGTTGAGCACACTCATATTATCCAAGGCAAACATGTCACAAAGGAACAAATCCGCTTTTAACTACTTTTAGCAGGGTGAATCCACAAGAAGAAAAATGAAAGAATCCTCCTGAAACTCATTGCTATGTGAGTAGGCAGTCGATAACAGGAAAATAAATGTGTCCTGTTGAATAAAAAGACACAATCAGTGCTGGCTATGGCACTAGTTCTTGTGAATACTGGAGAGAGACACAGAAGAAAAAGCCGACAGACTGAGCGAGAGAAAGAACTAGTGGCAGTTTACCCTCTGCAAGGTGACGCAGAGGTAGGAAACAAGATTCACAAAACCCCCCAAAGCCTCCTCTAATCAGGATAACATAACCCCATTGCCCTTTGCCTAGCATCTGTCCTGCCTTGAGTCTGTGCCCGCTAACGTGATTAGCACAACAATGTTGGGAGACCTTCCTGTGTACTCAAATAATCAAGCCTGTTGTCTTTGTACTCCAAGGTCTTTCTGTTCTCAGTCAGAAATGAGCCCGAGAGACCAGACAGTCACAGCCTTGGCGCCAGGTGTCCTGAAGACATTTATTCTCCACTCAGATGTAATAGCATGTGAATGCCAGACAGAGAAAGAATTCTTTACATCCTACACAGTCTGCACCTCTAAATTGGGATGCAGCCCCGACAAAACAGCACACACTATACTCCTTAATGTTTTCACACCCTCCTAACAGCTCACCATACAAATGTTAGTACTATGAGTTATGAGTACAAAACTCATTCATCAGGCACAGAAAAAAGTAGCCTAAACAACCTGACAGAGTCATCTGCTTCTTCACCAGCACCACCCGGCTACAGAGAAAACACTCATTACCTCTTTAAGTGCAAATAAGACTAAACAGCTAAATTCACAGGCTGATGTTTTACATAATGAGATTGAGATTCACAACCCTTAACCCAGAGCAATAAAAAAAGTTTAAGTGAGGAGCACAGAGAAGTAGGGTCAGTCATTATGTGGAGGCTAGAGTACGGCCTTTATTGCCCTGCAGCCCACTGTCAACAGCCCCTGATTTGTGTCTTGTCCTGGGCTGGGGATCTCGGCACTCTCATTTCGCTTTGCTTAATTAGATCTTTCAGAATCCGTCTCCTCTCCGGCACCCTCCAGGCCCACAGGGGACTCATAAAATTATAGCAAAGGGCGGAAGAGTTGCAGCCGTACTGTCCTCACTACTGGTTATATCCTGGATGTGTGGCCCTTGTTTTATATATAGACATTATTAACACCTTTCTGTTGACTTTGCAAGTAACTATATTGTCACGTGGGGACACATGAAGCAGTCATTCTGCTGCCCTCTAAACTCTTTTGAGATTTAAATCAAATATAGGTGAAGTCATATATTTAATAAGAAACTGTATGTAAGTGCATACAATGTATGAAGTTGAAAATGTCCATGAATTAAACATTGTGACAAATTGAATTGAGGTCCTGGACACAGTCAATGTAGTAATCCTGATATACTGTGAGATAATGGCAGACGAAGAAGATGGCAGCCCATTCAGTATGGATATTATGCATTATTTGTGTTCCTGTCATTTGGCAAAGTCTTGCTTCTGGGGCCAACAACATTGTTCTTCAGAACATGTTTATATCTAAGGGGTGAAAACTGGTAATAAATACATAACAAACAAATGAAAAAAAGAGCAAGATAATTTACATATAATTAATTACGTTTATTCCTACAGACCATGTTTTTGTTTAGTTTTTTATTAATCAATTTATTGAATAGAGAATATGAATAGAAAATATGCCCTTGCATTCTGGGTTTGAATACATACATAATGTAGAAAAAACACTGAACAGAAACATTTCGGCTAATTGATTTTTTGCATAGTTCATAAAATGAGAGAATATAGTGAAAAATGCCAAGGTTCCATTTTCAAATTGCTTGTTTTGTATGTATAACAGTCCAAAATATATATTTAATTTTTTTGTCATTTCAATTATATAAAACTGATCAAAGTATAGCAAATTCTCACATTTGAGAAGCTAGAAACAACAAATGTTTAACAATTTGGATTGATAAATCTAAATTGTTGGCAATTAATTTTCAACATAGGAAGAGTGTGCTTCAGTGATGGGCTATAATATTAACCTCAAGGCTAGTGAATTTAGCTTTACCTTCAGACGGGGACACTGAACAACGTCAGACAAAGTTGGTGAGTTGGAGTAAAGAGGAGGTCAGAGTGGTTGTTGCTGCCTTGCCCACACAGTGATGATGCCGTTCTGACTGCCACTCAGAAACCCTTGGATTTATCTGAAAAGTACTCCTCAACTGGAAGTTGCCAGCCTTTATTATCATCAACTCAAAGATTGTACACTTTGACTGTAACCTTCAGTTTGTCATCAGCACTTAAGCCTTCATAAATTTGACAGTCTAACTGAAGTCAATTCAACTGTGGGTTCAGTGGGACTTGAGCTTGCAATAAGTTACCTTCTTATATAACAGGTCCATCAGAGTTGATTTGGAAATTGCATTTGTCGATGGAATTGCACTATACTCTATAACTCTAATGACTGCACTTTTCAGTGCATATGCTCTTAAATCTATACTTAAACACAAAGTGGAAAAGACAGAGCAACTTATTTATGCTTCAGCCCAAAGTAGCTTATTCAAAATATGGAAGACAAGAAAGTATTGCCCCATCTCTTCCTCCTTTCTGCCTGTAAGTATGAGGATGGTCTAAGATTTAACCGATAGCTTTAACATGCTACCTGGTCAGTCTCACAGGTACATTATAGATATGTCAATCCCCCAAGTGTCTTTACCTGAGACACTTGGGAGATTGACATACCTCTCCTGGTTGTTCCAACAAATTGCCTGATTTCTGAGAGCGGCCTTTTCAATCAGGGCCTACATGTATGAGCACCTCAGGCTACAACCAAACCTGTACCATCTGTGAAGACGACCCTTATAAAATTCCCTTTAGCCTGACGGTTCCCCTGGTTTTATCAGGTCACCTTTTAAATGCACATCTATCACTGTCTACCTAGCTTTTATTTTGTTTAATTGTCTGCCATTGTCATCTCATGACATTTTTTTTTATTAAAAGGTAAATGCTGGAAAATAGATTAAAACTAATCAGATCAAACTTAAGTGTTTAGTGCTACCATGCCCCCCAACACACACACACACACACACACACACACACAAGACAGCGTCTCTCGTGAATTATACTCTAAAGCGCCGTGAAATCTGATAAAGTTTCATCCATCCACTGGTGCTGCCCCTCCCAAGGGCAAAAGAACATCCATAACAAGATTAGGACTGGTCCAGCACATCATAATTCATATGGAGCACTGCTGGACTACAACCTGGTCACAGGCTGTAGGTGACACTATCTGTGGCAAGCTAGAACAGACGAAGAAAGTAAAGAAGGACAATAAACAGCGGGTGGGGCTTGGGCATTGATACATTATGGGAGGTCACGAACATGGAGCTGAGAAAACACAAAAGGAAAGTGCAAATAAGATGCAGAGATGTCAACATGGGAGATGGGAAAAATAAAACAGGATAAACTATATGAAAGCAGAAGGCTAAAGCATAATGTTCCTGTTTATTTTCCTCCTGCACAAAATGTACAGAGCCTTTCTCTGTATGACCCATTCAGCAAAGCTTTGTTCCTCTGACATCCAAGGTCAGAGTCCAAGCAATCTCAAAAACACAAGAAACTAGAAGGACCAGAGGTCTGAATATAATGGGATCAATGGCTGTGTTAGGGTTTAAGAAGTGTCCTTGATGCTGCTTGCTGTATTATTACTGTTAAACCCTGACCAGCTCTCAGCACATTGGCCTCGATGCTCATCTCTTCATAAATAAGTGAAAAAATACAAATAATTTATAAAATATAAGTGCTGAACTGGAGAAAGAATGGAGCTCTGGCCGTTGGCCTTAAAGGCACATTAGTGTTGTCATTTTCCTGATGTTTGGACTCACTCTGAGAAAACCGACTCACAAAAGTAAAATTGCCTCATGATGTAGTGAAATTACTCACAGAGCAGTAAGAGCTTCAGTAGAAGACACTGCAATCACAGACATCAACGCCTTCCTGCTCACACCAGACGCTAATGTGTTTATTAGCCATCACTGTGCAAAGTACATGACAAAGTTACTCTTTGATTCTTTGGTGTTTTTTTGCCCTCTGACCTCATGGATAATTTGAGGCAAGTCTGGAGTTATGTAAAAACATAGATGGACGCTTTGATAAAAAGGAAACCCGGTGAGAGGATGGACAAGTTCCCATCCTAATGGAATCTCATACAGAGACAGACCAATAATAACAATGAGAGTGTTCCTACAAGGAGGGTGAGGCTGACAAGCAGCAGTTTCCTCTAAACATACAGCAGTAACTGTTAAGGTTTTATCAGTGTGACCCCTTTAATCACTCATTACAGCATTTCTGTTCATATGTTGGAGACATAAAACACCCTCTTCATTTCACATTTTCAGAGGATGTTTTCTTCTTTTACAGTCCTGAAATGCCGGAATCAAATTTAGATTTTGTTCAGTTGTGTTAAAGAAATTCTTATTCTTACATTTTAACATCCTTTCTGTTGTAATGTAATGAGATCCTGTCATTACATCTGTCTAGCTTTCCATTCTAACAAAGCACATATGCAGTTTACCATGATAACGTTGACTAACGGTTTACAATCCAAACGATAAATCAGCAGATAAGAAGGCGCTCGGACATCCGGAGGGAGCCCGGAGTAGAGCCGCTGCTCCTTCGCATCGAAAGGAGCCAATGGAGGTGGTTCGGGCACCTGATAAGGATGCATCCTGGACGCCTCCCTTTAGAGGTCTTCCAGGCACGTCCAACTGGTAAGAGGCCCCGGGGTAGACCTAGAACACGCTGGGGGGATTATATATGTCAGCTGGCCTGGGAACACCTTGGGATCCCCCAGGAGGAGCTGGAAAGTGTTGCTGGGGAAAGGGACGTCTGGATAACCCTGCTTAGCCTGTTGCCTGTTGCCCCAGATAAGCGGAGGAAAATGGATGGATGGATGGATGATAAGTCATTTATAAAACAATTGATCCTTGTTTTTACACGTAGGTAGAAAAGAGCAGCTTGACATTTCTAGATGGCAGATTTTAGGCAACAGCTGGCTAGTTAATTAAGCTAACGTTAGCTCCATGAGACACTTTGGCTGATGTGTTTTTGGTTTTGGAAAGTTTAAGAAAGACACCCCTACACAAACTCTTAGAATGCAGAGTATCACTCTTATAACAGCCCCAGGCACACAGCTTCACCATGTGGAGCTAGCCAAAACTTGGCACTTGCCTAGTTACGGTTGCTAAGCTATGATTGGGCGATCACTGCTCAAGGCAGGGGTTTAGCAAACGGTCAATTCTATGATGTTACAAAAGCAGCAAACATTCATTGAATTCAAACCTTGGAAGTTATGCAACCAAATTAAAATGTTGACATTTACTGTAACAGATCATGTATGCTCTCACACACACCATAATCTTAGACAAGTGAAAACACCAGTATTGGCTGCATGGGAGCCTTCTCCATTGCAGCAGAATCAATAGAGCAGCCTACCAGCTTTGCATCAGGGCATGAAGGACTGACAGGTTTTCCATTCCGAAGGCTGACGTGTGGAACCTAATCTCATTTTCAGCCCCCCACTCATTCTATCATTCACAGCTCCGCCTCTGTCATTTTCGTTCTCTCCCATTTGTATCATTTTTCATTATCACCACCGTCATCCGTCAAGCAGCTTCTCTCTCTCTCTCTCTCTCTCACACAACTTTAAAACATTTTCAAAGCAGTGTACAGAAACATTTTCTATTCTATTAAACTAACCACCCCTCTGGCTGTGGCATTTCTCACTGACCAAAGATCAATTTCAACTGACATCTCTTCTGTCATTTATTTCTAAATGTTAATAACGGAACAATATCGTTTTCATCTGAGAACCATCTATCCTCTCTGGACTTTTCTGTAAAGCACATTCAATCATCTATACCCCGTGTCCTCGTTTTTTGTTTTTTTTACTTCACTGTTCTTCAAAGCCCTAATTTAAAATGCAAAAACAGACCAAAAGGTGACAGAAAGGAAAGTATTGAATTTGGCTGCACGGCGCCACAGGGCACTCTTAACCTTTTTTCCAGTGCTTTTTCTTTGTCTACACTCATCTTCACTTTCTGCTCGTAACTTTGTCTTATCCTCTCTTTCTAAGCAAGAGCTGTGACTGGTTTTTCTGCAAGTCTTTATTGCCTCAAGTAGCGGGCCAGTAGACCATTACCCACGCCTCTGGGGACAGCCTGACAGCCAGCACACAGGGTAGAAATGGGTAGGGGAGGACTGATGTTCAAGCAGAAAATAAATGAAATACAAGTGGTGCTATTGTCAAAGTAGCCTGTGCCTTCCAGCGTTTGAGAAAGATAAGGCCACGTCAGCAAGTGTTGTTGTCTCCTTTCCAAGGAGAGAGAGAGGGGGGGTGCATTTTCTCAACAGTCTGCTTGCGCTGACCTTTTGAATTGTCCTCCAGGCAGTTCAGGATCAACTGCCAGATTTGCCCAGGAGAGAGGCCATGAGTGGACACATAAGAAAAGAGAGGAAGGAAGGATGTTCTTTTTTTCTGTGTCCAAAACAACTAACTTGTTCCCTCATTCACTACGCCCTATATACAATATAGATACTCAGCAGTTTACTCTAGTGAGCAGTACGCTGAGATTTTAGATACTCAATCAATGTCATTTTGCCTCTGACTGACAGGTGTGCTGCTTTCTTCGTTCCACTGCGGGAACGTTTGAGTGCAAATATAGGGTAAATGTAGTGCTCTATATAGTATATGTGAGTCCACACATCTGTTATTCTTCTTCACCTTACACACAAAATGCAGCACACCAAAGCGTACTTCTAACTGATACTGTTACGAGGAACCAAAGAGTTAATTTCAGGGGCCGCCCTGGTGGCCTGTGGGTTAAAGCACTGACCGTGAGCCGCAACATCGTCGGTTTAAAATGTTTTTAAAAGCTCAATTTCATCACAGGTGTGTAATTATATTGCTTTTAACCAAAAACCTCACATAAATCAAATATAAATGGCATATTTTCATTTTATATTGCATGAGTAGTTCTAGTAGTATTAGTATTTCTGACCAAAAGTATTCAAATACTTAATTCTGACTTCCTACCTCCTAAGTGGAAAATTCCAGGGAGCACTTGAAGGCAACGGACCTTAGCACAAAAAAAAAATCAGTTCTTGAAAGCGTCCTAATCAGTAAAATCAGGTTCTGTAGTCCTGCGCACCCTCAGCACTGCATGGTGCATGGTTGTGCTGCAGTCGTGCTGCAAGTACTATTAAGGAAAAGCATTTAATAATAAATAATAGTGGAACTACTTATTTCTGAGTCCCAGTCAAATGAACACAGGGATCACTCAGGATTAGCAAAAACAATTTCCGTGCAGGCATGTGCGACTCTCGCACCAGCTGTCCACAGACAGCCAGATAGTCAGAGGTGGTGTCTGCTGCAGTCCTGAAAAAACAAAAGCAAATCCTTCACATACTTGCACAGATCTTGACCATATGACTGAAATTAGTAACTCATTAAAAGGAGATTAGTCCAGCATTTACTGCCAGAAATGCAAATGATTAGAATAATTGTAAATTTGTCTTTTAATGCATTCTGGACGGTTAAAATTCACATGAGCTGCTCAGTTAGACACTGATGAACTCAAACGGCAACTTGCTGTTTCGTCCAGGATGTCCAGGTGACT
Organism: Gadopsis bispinosus; assembly: GCA_036024995.1. Classification (NCBI taxonomy): domain Eukaryota; kingdom Metazoa; phylum Chordata; class Actinopteri; order Centrarchiformes; family Percichthyidae; genus Gadopsis; species Gadopsis bispinosus. The sequence continues at coordinate 17,882 of JAVQJV010037435.1, forward strand.
CATAGGTCAGGTTCTCCACTTAACACACCAATATTGTGCTGCGAACTATGGGCCATATACTCTTGTAATAACTGGTGAAATTGAGCACATCTCACAGTAAATTTAAATAATTTTCATAGATGGTGACTGTACCTCAAAAAGTTTAATCGGAGAGCTAAAACTTGATGCTGTTGCTGAGTTTACAGGAGCTTGCTACCTGCAGCATCCACTTACACGCAGCAGCCTTTTGTGGCACAGAGAAGATCACCCCAGAGACTCTAAAGGTTGGTCAGGGGTGTAATCAACCGTGTGGTCAGGCTATAACCTCTTTCGCAGACAGACAAACTAGATAACTAAGAGGCCCTGATTAATTTAGTCTCCTTTCAGTCTGTAAGAAAAAAATAATTGCTCACCAATGAGCCACGCATTACCATTAGCAGTCTGGTCAAAGTGCAAGCCTGCACTGCTGTTCTGCAGAATGAACATGTCATAGGGCCCTCCAGGCCAGCTAGAAACTGCATTTAGCCGCTTGAGACTGGCGTCATAAATTAACAGCATGATAATGAAAAGAGAAGTGTTTATAATTGAGATGTGGAAAGACTAAGAAGATAGCATTCAGATGTTCATTTTGAGTACTCCTGTGGTGTTTTACAGGACACCAATCACCTTCAGATACCTCCTTTGCATCTGTGCTATGCTTCTCTGACCACATTTCATGCACCGCGTTTCACGTTTGGGAGTGTGTAGCTGATGGACGGCTGTGATATGCCAGATTGGTTTGCTGCCTCCCTCTGGAGCAGACTGGAGGCCAGGAAAGCTGAGAAAGTACACAGCCTGAACGTGTGGAGGAAAGGGCTGGGACCTTGTTGCCGCCTTGCTCGGCTGTGGCTCCAGGGTGTTGCAGAAATCCATAAACCTTGCCCCCTTGGCAGCACTTTAGCAGCCAGTCATGGTCCTCTGAGAATACATCACACGGCCCTGAAAGAAATGCTTTCCCCCTATAGCACAATTAGCCAAGAGCTTCCATAATAGTAAATACAATACTGATAAGTACTGCGCTTCACTACGGGTTCATAGGTCTCTTCATATACTTGATCAATAGATGTAGAGTATTTTCTCCATTAGTTAAGTATGTATCACTAAGGCTACTCAGGCATAAAAGATACTGATAGCCCTTTAAAGCCTGAAATTATATCCATGCACAGTTTGTACTAATGAGTTCTGTAACTTCATGAATTTGTATAAATATCTAACTTTCATAAAGGTGATCTGCCTTCACAGATTCACAGTGCACAAATGTTGAAATGTTTGTGGAGACAACATTTACAAAAGGATTTACATAATATCTAATTATATGCATGTTAGATTAACTGCTGAGCACACGTTCAGATCTAACTCAGGTAAAACTCTCCCGACATTACGATTCAAGATAATACACATGACTCTCTATCGCTGTCTTACATTTAATGCCTACAGGGCATTCACACACTCTTCTGTAAAGCCTGCCCATTTATTTCACTACAGCAATCAGGCCTTGGGGGCTTCATTCCAGTTCGCTGTTCCCCTGAGCAATATTACCACGAAGAGAAGACAAAAAACAACTAGATGCAGAACTGAGTTGTCTGCATGTCCTCAACTGTTGAATGGGTACAGGTTTAACGCCCCTGGTCCAGTTCCATCTGACCGTCTCTGCTGGGATGCTTAAAACATTATCTTGGCCTTAGCCTTGACCTACTCTTTGTCCTGCCTCTCAACACCCCAGGAGGTGAGAACATAAAATAGAACGAATTAATGGGACACTAATAATTCATTTCCTGTATGCCCCTTCTAACTGAGAAGCTAAATTTAGCATTCCTGCAATGGAAAGACAGCCTGTTAAATGTGTTTCCCATCTTTTCCTGACAGAGTCTGGGGTCATTTGTAGCCCCTAAGCTACTAAAAAGGATTACATAGAGAAAATGAATGAATGAGTAAATGAATGAATGAATGAATGTTACAATTTTCCAGGATGACACTGCAAATCAAACCTAATGAGACCTGAGAGAAGCGTTTCTCACTGGACACATGAGGGGAGGCAGAGCAGTGTTGTGGCTGCGGCATTCAGAGAAGGAGAAGACAATCCAGTGACAGGCTAGTTTTGGGATTAGATTTTCATTAGCTCCTTGTTAATCAATGACTGATCCCATTAACGCGTCAGCATGGCGACATGCCCCTGTGGTAAACTGAGAGGCTTCCGGGGATGGAGGGCGCAGACACATAATAACGCGCCGCATGGTTTGGTCATCTGTCTTCACACAAAGCTAATGAGCTAGTCACGAGAGGAAATGAATGGCAGGTGGCAAATGCCGGCGCGCTTGAAAGTCTTCTCCGAAGCATTTCCTGAGAATTATTTATTTCAAGAAAACGTTATTGTCATACTCCATGTACTTGAAAGATATTTGTAGTTTCTAAAGCTCCGCTCAAAGTCAACATAGTAGTGATTTAATTGTATGGCTCTAGGCAAACTATATCCCAGGATATTAGAGTCAACAGTGATAAATCAGTATAATAAGCCATTCAAGCAAAACAAACCTATATACAATCTGCTGGCTTTCTCTCTACACGAACACGCAAATGCTCACACACACATATACACCTAATCTTGAAATTCCTGTCACAGCGATGTCAACAGATGCAGCTTAAATGGCCTTCAGCATGCTTTTTAGTAATTACTCGGCTTGTTTAAAAGAGCCTTCACCAGTGCCATCAGCAAAGTTTTCCACCCACACTATCCCTCCCAAAACACTTAAGTCCCAATAAACTCTGCCAGCTTCCTCCCTGGTGGACGCAAACACAGTTACATTGCTCCAGCAGTGACAATGTGTCTCTCTGGCTCTGCAGATTTGTATTGTAGGAGCACAACGCCTCGTCCACAAACATTGTGTAGTATGTATTTATTTGTGCTCGCTGAATGGACGGTGTGAACAATGGCAATATCATGTGGCAGCATGGTGCTGCGTAGAAATAGAGATCGTGTCAACTGCGTCACAGGAGGACTTTAAAGGCTGATGGATGGACAGGTGCCAAGCTCAGCCCAAGACGAGGCCACAGTCTAGTGGCGGAGAGATAAATCTGAGGCCGACACTGATAGGCCGCAGAGTCATCATAATGACAGGCAGGCTGGAGCCAAAGGCAGGAGGCTGCACTTCCGCCCATCCCAGAGGTGTAATGTGCTTGTGATTAACTGTCAATCCCCCCCTGTTTAGTGGACAGACGTTCTATCTCAGTAAGAACCACTCATCATAGTGACAGCTACTGTAGCCCTGACCTTGGCCCCTAACAAGAATGCTGCACACATTTTCTTAGGAATTTCCATAGATGTGAACAATTAATACAGCATAATTTGAAATGTGTTTCTTTCTTTTTTTAATCTGAGACACATGTACCTGCGTTTTAAGTGATAGAAGTGCAAGTACGGTACAGTCTGGAGGAGGTAGGACTGTGTTATATAGTGCCTTCTTTTTTAAACGGAGGACATTCTGACATGTCAAAGTAGTAAAATCGCAGGTGTAACTAACTAAATGAGTGACGGCTGAATTCCATTTAGCTGCTTCAGTCCTGGGGCCGGTTTCACAAGGATAGACTTGGATGGCTTACTTGAACAGAATGAAGTCATTGCTAATGTCATTAGTAACACTGCTATGACAAGTCACAATGTCTGCAGTGGAAAAGGTCTGTAGCTCAAGGATTCTTTCTCAAATATCAATCATACAATCCCTCCAATCTGCTTTTAGCTGACATCTCTTTCCAAATACAACAGCATGGTTACACTTGACAAACAACAGACCTCATTCTCATTTATTACACTAGAAGAAATACAACATTTCATGCCCAAATTAGCTCTTTGTCAGGTAGCAAGATTGGGATAGAGAAAGACAACAGATCAGATACTGTATCTCATCAGATGCCACTAAAAAGAAGTGAGAAGTATGTTCTATTGTAATGTGGGTGAACCAGATCTTTTGATTTATTTTTATTCTTCATTTATCATTTATTTTTTGGGCATTTGTTAAGCCTTTACTCGAGAGCCCACAGTGTAATGAGACAGGAACCACAGGGAGAAAGAGAGCGTTACGACAATGGCGATAAAATTCCCCAGCCAGAATTTAACCATGGACTGTTATGTGGTGTGCGCCTTAACCATTAGATTATCAGGGCACCTAACCAAACTGTCGCGCCTCTGTTCCACTAAAGTCTTCCAACATGCCATGCCAGTGAGCCAGCATGTACAATACCAGTAAATGCCATATGACATATCAAAATGTCTGCTGTGATAAAAGGCCTACTAAGCTGTACTCTATTGACCCTCATAGGGAAATTTGTCCAATGTATTTGACCCATCCTAACAGCCGGGCAGCATTGATCCTCTTATCTGATATGTCTTTCGGTGTGGAATTCAACCCACAAAGCAGTGGGATAACATCCAAACTCCACACAGAAAATGCAAAGCTTTGAACAAGAAGAGCCAGTTCAAGAACACGTCCCTGCACATGCAAATAGTGAGGAATTCAATATTCATGCGGTTGTATTCTCAAGATATTTTATGCAAATTAACAAATGTAAAAAAAAAAAGCCATAATTGCACTGCTCAGTGACTGTGGTTGTCACTTGATGAGAAATGCCTGTTGTTAGAAAACAAACACCTGCTGTGTGCCTCAATGGCAGCGTGGCAACATAATGGAACACTATGGAAACTGTGACGACTAATTACACCACCACGTTTAAAACAATAGGTTGCTAAATTTGCACTCATATCACCGATCACTTTTCCCCACTGCAGAAAAATCCAGTCTGTATGCAACAGAAAAGCTGAGCCAGTTGAGATGCACTTTTTTTCTCCACCATCAAAGTGGTTTCTGTTTTCCAAAGCTTTGCAGAAAGTGTGCTTTTCTTCCTCTGTTTAATGTCCCATCGATTACTACCTCTGCTGGCTGAGAGCAGAGTGGATTCCCCCCCGCCCTCTTTGTGGTGCTTGTCTGTGGTGTGACATCCTTGTCCTGACAACGAGACTGTGAGAAAGGAAGAAAAACCTTCAACAACAAAAAAAAGAGAGAGAAAGACAGAAATGCAGTAAAGCAGAAAAGCAGCACTGAGCCTTTGTTTTCAACACACTGCCTTAGGTACGCAACTATGCACACTAAATACATTGAGGAGTGATTAAAACAGACACAGGGAAAACAAAGCCGGACTGGATATTTCTTATGACTCTCTTGCTTTCACCTCCCTTCGCTGCACGTAATCTGCTTTCCTTCCAGATTGTTTTGATATTCATCTCCCAAGATTAAATTCTGTGTTGCAATCAGTGCACTCTGAGGGAAATAATTAGAGCTGGTCCAGTATTGGGATGTCTGTCCTCCAGCATGGTACTAGCCTCTCGCACTGGGTATACATTCAATGTATGGTGAAACAAACTGTTACTTAACCTACATTTTGATGCTACAGCATGTGCCTGTAAATTGCAGAGAAATAAGAAAACAATCACTTGAACCTGAACATGAGTATATTGCACTCCTCTTATACTGTGGATCTGTTTTCATGCATGCAAACTTTGCAAAGTGATACATTTACAGAATGCCAGTGTAGCAATCTCCAGCATTTCTGGAAAGGCACTGTAGTTTTTACAAAGCTCACTTTTTAAAATAATCAATAAATCAGAACACACAAAACGATTTTTCCTTTCTTTTTTGCCAAACTCTCCTAGTTTTTAAGTCTCAACAGACGAGTCAGACTCTACTTCGCCCCATTGTCTGCCAGGGCTTTATCTTTGCTTAAAAAGGATCAGAAACTGTCAACTGCCAAACTCCGAAGAGCAGCAGCATGGCCATTAGACAACCGTGGAGACTGCGGTGCTCGCTTTCAGAGGGTTTGGGAGGGAGCAGCTCTGAAAAGCCCTGCCAAGACCCTGCCTAAGGGAGCTCCTGTGAGCTCAGGGCTTCATTTCTGCCTCTACATTCATGCTGCCCTCATCAGCCAGTCTGTCGGCAATCAAATACAGCCAGATAGACAGAGACTGAAGCATCCACTGGCTGACTCTATATGACAGTATATGCAGCCGAGAAGTTTAGTGCTCAGAAATAACTTTGTTAAGGCATGAAGACCTTAGTTTTGCAGGTTTAAATAGGTGCACAGGGAGAGAGCTACCTGGTGCTCAAAGAGTTTGTTTTTACCCTTTTTTATTATAGAGAAGGTTTGCTGAGCATGCATGTGCTCTTTTAAGAAACCTGCTCACACACATGTACTTCTTTACTCTCACACCATGACCTTTATGCACACCTGGAGGCTGCACATTACGACCACAGTCCACTGTGGACCAAAGAGTTGTGTTCCCAGATTTTCTCAGCCTGTCTGGAGACTTCCTCACCACAAGGATGTTTCCAGGACTTCTCCAGGACATTAATTCATACTGTCCACTATACTATTTCAAGCACTGCATTAATTCTGAGTGTATAAGAGAAGAGTTAATAAGCTATGAGATACAGTATTTCACCATCGCGTCATGAGACAATATGTGCATAACTTTGCAAATGTCATGTAGACATCACTTTTATTGTTTTAACATCTTTTCATGCATATTAATCTAATAGTCATACTTTCCAGTTGTGCAAGGAGACATGTAGGAGATGAAATTAAAATATAAAATGTCACATGAGAACAGCAGGGCTCAACTGTTTATTCAAGATGCATAATTAATTCACTCCAGTCTCTCAGTGAGGTAGAATTTAACATTAACCAAAGGATTATTTATATTTAGAGAGAGGGTGGAGGGAGAATGACTCTGTGTGGTTCCATCTGAAGCTAGTCTATTTTGCAATTAATGTACCTGACAGAGACAGAGCTGAGAATGTGCCCACTTATGTCACGGAGACAGACGTTTTTCTAAAGGCTTTATGTGCTTATTTTAAGTGAGTGGAGTCAAGCAGAGAGTTGGCACACATGCCTGTGATTTGCCCATCAACATTTATGGGTCATAATGACAGCAGATTCGTATTTCCTCAAGGGTTTTGTGCCATATGCTCAGGTATCACTTCACTTCCACTCAGTGCATAATAAGCTATGACTTTACAATAACACAGCCCTGACAAATATCCCTCAGTTAAGCTGCTCTCTGGATGTCATGATTCCAACACAGATTCTGAATAATTTCCAGTCCAATCTCTCCACATGCTGTGCTTACCTGTGATCCTTCAGCTACATTCTGCAAGGCTTTTGCTTAACTTTGTAATAAAAATAAAATAGCACGAGTCCCAAAGTAGATGCCTTACTAATGACCAAAACAAAGCCTCTCAGCCATCTGCTTGCTGGTGTGTGTTACGTTTAAGGACCCAGAGGTCTTATGCGACGAAATGCCAAGCGTGCCCCGGAAACAAAGACAGCAGACTGTACATTTTCTGTGTGGTGCTGCGACGTGCCAAGCCTCCCAGGGCACGGGGTCTCCATGAGATGAAGCCGAGCAGAGCCACGGGGAAGAAAAACAAACACACAAAAAAAGAGACGAGCCAGAAAGCTGAGAGCAATAGACACGAGTCTTTCAACTGGGGAGTGGGTTAAACCTTCACGCTTAAGACGTCAGAAGGAAGATTCACAGCTGCGCCCTGCCACTGTAAACAACCAGACAAGTGTCCGTACACATACTGTATATACAATCATAATATCTCCTGCAGGGTGTTTTTCTGACACACACACACATACACACACTGTATATACACACACTCACACACACAAGACAGGCAACAGACACAGTAATAATAGTGTATCAACACACACGCTTATACGTGGGAGCTGATTTAAGCCTTTCCTTATTCGCCTCGTCTTTGAAGTGTTCCTCTGCTCCTCTCTGTAGCGTGAGGAGGTTCGACCCGCTAAAGCCCGTGGAAACAGGATTAGTCGAGCCCCGCTTCCTAATTAATTGTCGGCGTGTTTGGCTAATAAATCTTGGCTATCTGGTCCTCTAATCGCTGCAGGAAATAGCACGACTCTGACCCGGCCGCTGGAATTTTGTGCTTTCTGTAATCAAGCTCAGAGAAATGTGGAGAGAATATATGCTTGATTTTGCTCATCTCCTAATTCAATTAAATAAGATAGGCCGGTGCATTGCGGAGATTGTTGTGCATCGTTAGATTAGTCTCTAATTGGCTGCATTCTGCAGCAAGTTTGGCTTTGTGTGTGTGTGTTTTTTTTAAAGATCTATTCTTGACACAGGGTAGGGGAGGATTAGGAGGAGAGAGGGAAAAAGTTAAGTGAAAGATTGTCTGACTGCAAAACACCTGAAGTTCAACTGAATAGGTACACACTGTAGCGTACTGTAAATAAAGCATCTTGAGACTGGCAGACTGACATACTTGCATACTTTACTTTTACATTTGAGTAAAAGTAAAAAAAAAAAAAAAAACCCAGACGCCCTCACACCCAGAGGCATACATGCCTACAGCGATGAGTACAGGTAGCTGGTGTTTGGCTGCTCCTGCTCTGCCACAGACAGCTTGCCTCTCTGGAAGATTGCAGCCGAGATCTTAGTCTAGCACTCCAGGTCTGTTGCAGCGCGCCTGTGTGAGTAGGCATTTATAATGCACCAGCCCGAGCTCAGGAACAGAACTGCCATGTCATCTCATTCTCAATATCATTCTGCAGCTCGGTGTGAAATAAAACTCAACGAGTTCGGCGGGGATGGAATATCCTGAGAAAGAGAAGAAGCTGGGGGCAGACAGTGAGCAAATGAGTGAGAGATAAGCTGTGGAAGAAGAGATACATGTGCATATGTGCAGTTTGAGGACAGCCTGAGACTCACTGCACGTGTGTGTGTGTGTGTGTGTGTGTGTGTGTGTGTGTGTGTGTGTGTGTGTGTGTGTGTGTGTGTGTGTGTGTGTAAAAATGTGATAGTGATATATTGGTGTGTGA
>JAVQJV010037436.1:0-14014 GCA_036024995.1 Gadopsis bispinosus
CGGGCGGGGCCGGCGGCCCGGGGCGGGCCGCCCCGCCCCCCCCCCCCCGCCCCCCCCCCCCCCCCCCCCCCCCCCCCCCCCCCCCCCCCCCCCCCCCCCCCCCCCCCCCCCCCCCCCCCCCAGATCACAGCAGTTGCCCTTCATTCTCCTGTCAGATTAATAAAGAAGAGGACGCGCTCTCGGCTGCCCGCGTCTCGTCACGCCGCCTGACACGCGAGCGAAGTTTCAGGCGAGACATCGCTGACAGCAAAGCTCTCAAACTCGACGCTCGCTCGGAGATTCTGTCCCGCACACCCCCCCATCCTGTACGTCGTCTGCTGACGGGGACGTTTTTCCCTCGAGGGTTACATCTGAAAATAGAATCACCGTATTGCAAGTCTTGTATTGTGGATATTTTGGGGGGATATTTTTTTGATTCTGTTAAAAAAGGCAGACCTCTGCCAGCACCAGATTGCTACGTTACTCAGAGCTTCTGCAGGACGAGCGGAAACGGAATGCAGCCTGTATTGATCGCACTCATCTGGGAAAACACGCAGTTTAAGTTTCAGCAAAGTTGCTTAAGGGAAACTTTCAGATCTGATACGCTCAAGAGCAGGACTCCTGCCCGGACCGGAAAAGATTAGGGGGGTAAAAAAGGGTTCAGAGGCGGATAACTGAACAATAGATCCCCTCTGTCGGCTGCTGTTACTGATGCAACCTGCAGCTCCTTAAATGATGTCAGTGACATCCGATGTGCCAGGCCGATGACTCCTGTCAGATGAATCTGTGATGTTTGGTGCATTCTGGGAGTTACGTTGTGATGTGTGCTTCTGCTGCGCCTTCCTCCTGCTCCTCCAGCTCCGTCGGTGTCGGTAGGTGACTTCCCGCTTTCCCAAAAAGCTGTTAACTTGGCCCACACACAGAGAGAGAGAGAGAGTCGCGCCCAGTTGGTCAAACTGAAAAAGTCCCCGTCAGGAAGGGCCACTAAGATACAAGCTGCGACTGCATTGCCTTATGGTCTGTTTTCGGTTACTGTGGCTGGACAAACTGGTCGACGATAGATTTCTACCTGCGTGATGACGAGTGGCCGAAAGCAGATTATATGAAAAGACTTGTTGTCATACTAAATGCTAAATGGACTTTTACTTGGACAGTTTAATAGGTTAACATGTTTGGCCAGTTATACGTCAGAGATACCAATATTAAGTTTATTAAAGTCAATATTTCCTTCAAAGTGAGTCAACAAATTAAGAAATCTGCCTGGAAAGAAACTTTTGAAAAGTGTTGCCACCATTAAAGTCGAGATGAGTGATGAAATCACATCACCGACACAAAACATCCATTTCTTCGCGTCCTTACATCAGAATCCAACCACGGAGCTTGAAATGCCGGTTTCACCTCGATTTTAACCAAAGGAACCTGGACTCATCACAGGAGCGTCCCACGCCCGGAAAGTAGAGGTTCTTCATGGGTCAAACAACACCCACCGATATTCCTGAATACAATCTGGACCCAACTTATCTTGTTATTTTCTACAAGCTAATTCCAATCGCAGTCTGTAAAGGTATTTTAGCTGTAGCCTGTTTAGTGTGTGCTGCGTGTGCTGTGGCGCCAAAGGGAAGTCCGTGTTACTGAAATCAAAAAGTGGCTGTTTTAGGATATTTCAGACTCAGCTTTAAATCAGTCTGAGCAGGTCCGCATGGCAACGGGATGATATTTAGCATGTAACGTTTAGAAAATTAGCACGTTGGCATTCATCTAAAATACAAGTGAAACTGACGGGAATGTGTTTGTTTTAGGGTTTTCCAGCCAAGAACTCAAGCGCTGGACGAGTGGGAGATGTTGACCTGTTGGTGGCGCTGCGCAAAGTCATTAGGATTCAGCCTCTGGGGAGGAAACCGTTCTGCCTTCCCTTAAACACCGAGACAGCTCATTTGGATTTTATGCTCCTTGTCATTTGGTTGGTGGATATAAATAGCTGATATCTCATCTTATCTACAAACAAATACTCCATCCCTCAGATAGATATATTTACAACATTTACCTTTACGCTGGCTTGGCTACTGATACTAAGGAACAATAAGAGCCCATCAGAATCAGCCTCTTTACAAATGTTGCATAGCTGTGCATGATATTCGATACAGGTTATGAAGCATGTGTGCTTCTCAAAGGTAGCCATCATCCAAATCCTCTAATAAATCAGCTTCTGCATTCATGCTCGGGAGCCAGATTGCCTGAAACTGCTGCTGACGTGCCCCTGAGCAAGGCACTTGCCCCTGGCTCTCGCAGGGGATCTGCTCAGTGGCCAACAGCAGAGAGAACATGGGAAACTCCCAGCGGTGACGGTGAAGCAGGCTGGTGCGGAAAACGAAGCTGGTGCGCATTTAAGTCAAAACTTTCTCATTTGCACAACAGAAGCCATTAAAACCGGGTTCTTTCAGAAATGTTCCAAAGAAGAAAACCTGATTAGCATAATGTGACAGACGTGTCACGTCTGAGCTCGCCTATAAGTTATTAATCCTCATCATTTTCCAGTCTGTTGACAGCGGAGAGAGACTCAGCGTGTCTTAATAGACCAGGAGAGAAAATAGATTTTTTAATTTCAGTGCAATAAGTGGTTTGGTGGGAGGTTGTTGAGGGCCAGAACGCTGTAAAGGACGCCGTTTTCTTTTAGTTTAGACTTTTGAATGAAAGAATTAAGAGCTCTGTCTTCACTCGCAGCTAGAATAATTAGAATATTTGAAACAGTTGATGCCAGGTATGTTGACGCAGCCGGTCTACACCAATGCCGGTCGCCACGTGGAGATTCGATCACGATATTCCACACGACTCATCCCCGACCAATCACGACTGGAGTTCTTTGATGGCCTGCATGACGCACAACGTCTCTCTCGCCATCTTGACCCACAGGACGTTGCAGGTGTTGTGAAACTAGTTAAAGAAGGCAAATAAATTCGGATATGCTCGTCATTCTATCGGGGTGTTCCATCTGTCGGATTGGGCCACTTCCTGTACTCTGATCATTACGCTGACAGGGATGCAAAAATATATTGTTTTCTTCGTCTATTGTCCTTTTTAAAATGTGCTCTTTGCATCGCGGCTTTCTGTGTGGACACCTTGCAGCGGCGACCCAAATCTAGCATCCAGGTCCAACAACAAACAGATCTACCGCCCCTTCAAAGACAATACAGTTCACCTGAGACGGTCAAATCCTCTCCAGCTACCACGCTCTGGTGGCCCCAGGGATTTAACTGCAACAACCTTAGATGGAGTCTGATAGGAAGCATCAGACACCCCCCCACACCCCAAAAAAAAAAGTAAATCCAATCAGCTGTTGACTTAAACAAGAGCCAACGACCTGACCAGCCTGTTTCCTGCCACCTGTCCATTCACTCACACTGTACATAATGTAAGAAAGCAGGAACATGAATCTAGTCATTTAAAATGATTTGAGGCTTCCATGATGGCTACTGTCCTTCCTTATTCTTATTGAATCTCGCAAGACCTGAACAACCTCCCCTTCTGACCAAACTGACTGATCTGCCTTCTGCGCCGTCAGGGTTCGTCGCATACGCGGTGTGCTGAATATATACGTACATGTTCGCACTCTGGAGCATAAAACTGCTCCCTTTGCATGCAGATTTAGAAAACTCTTTTTATTACCGAGCTTGTTGCGGCGAAGCTGCTGCCGTTGATGGAATTCAGAGCGGGCTTCAGCTCGCTGGTTAAGACTGCCGTGTGTGATGCTGGGGCTGTGGGATTACATGTCACTGTGCTGAGTGGACCTTTATGTGAACTAAACTCTGTGTTATTTCCCCAAAGCCTTCTTGTCATCCCAGCTTTTACCCAAAGTGCATTCTGCCATCCCTGATTCATGCAGAGGAATGGAACGACCGAAATGATTACAAAGGTATAATATTCAGAATATTCTAGCGGCGTACCGGAACAATGCATAGACACAAGGAGGATTCTAACAAAATTAGCATTTAAGGGTTTACCGGACATCAACAACGGAGGCCAAGGACATTTCCGTAATCAAAAATAGAAATCATTATAGAAAGCAAAATCATTAATTAATATAAAAACATAGCAGAGAATTCCCTTAAGGGATGCTTCTTCATCACATTTGGGAATCTGTGTTCTTAGTGGGCGAGGTGACTCACAGGCAAAGAAAAAAAAAAATACCCTCCATCCCATTCGACTTCTCTCTTTATAAATAATCCATGTACAATCCCTTTGCCAGTAAACCCTTTTGTTATTCAATGTTATAGTGCTACCAGTATGCAAACCCTGAATGTCCACATATTAAATTATCAATGAAAAATATTCATATGTACAGTGTAGCTCAATAAAATGTCAGTTCTCTTTGAATTCGATTTGCATGCAGTCAACTGCATAATATACAGGCAATAAGTAGGTTCAGTAGTTTCTTTGGCAGGCCAGAATCCAGCTGGACATGCATAGAGAGGTATGTACAATCAAGACGGGGTCCAGGTCACTGTGGAGGGACTCTCGCGTGACCTGGAGATAAAAGTCCGTGTGCAAATGTTAAAGAAGCCAGTGTTTTTTTTCCATCTCGGAGAGTTGAGACCAGTGGCGGAGCTGGATGCCCAACAAACAAGCGCGACCTTGACCTGCCAGTCGTGATCGTGGTAGAACAACGTGCCATGTGATCACTGTATAGTCCAGTACGCTCCCTACGCCACCGGTTGAGCTCTCTTCAGAGCCCCTCGTCCTTCTCCGAGTCTGGAGAAACAGGCCTGGAAACGGTGAAAATGTCCTGACGCTGTATTTTGGTTTTGGGCGTGGTGGAGGCAGACGGCGCCCCCGTGGGCGGACGCTTCTTGTCGGACAGCAGTTTGATGATTTCTGCTACCTGACTCTCCAGGGCGCCCAGACGGCCCCCCAGAGTTTGGATGTCCCCCCGGAGCTCCAGCCGGGTTTCGTGCAGCGCAGCCTGCAGGGCCTGCTCCGGGATGGGACAGAAAGGGTGAGGGGACCCCGCTCCTCCTGGGAGAGGGCTGTGGAGGAGGGGGGTGACTGCAGCGGGGGTCCGCGCCTCCCCCGCCCGGTCGATCCGCAGCTCACTCTTGGTGATGCCGCTGTCGCAGGAGTCCGTTTTGCGGAGGGGATTGTTGCTGGACACCCCGCCCTCCTCTACATCACCACTCCTTCCTGCTTCCTGACCTTTACCTTCCTGAGAGAGCATCTCCACGGAAACAGCCTTGACGTTGTTGTTCAGACCCTCCTTCCTGGCCTCCACTGGAGCCATGTTGTTTTTCAGGCGCATCCAGCCACTGGCCTTGACGGCCGGCTTTCCCAGCGCAGGGCTGGTGCTGACTTTGAGCCTGACAGTCTGCTCACCTCCACCTCCAGCAGAGCTGGGCTGCAGCTCCATGATATCACAGTTGTTCTGCTTGGCAGGAGGCTCGGCTGGATGGCTGTAGGCCAGCGAGCTCTGCATGGGCGTGACCTGAGACACGGTCAGCACGCTGCTGCTGGGCGGAGCCCCGTTCTGCATGGAGGAGGGGGGCCGCTGCAGACTGAGCGGCAGGGAGTGCTGCAGGCTGGAGTGGCCCAGCTGCAGGCTGTGGGGCTGCAGGTGCTGCTCCACCTGCAGCTGGTTCTTCTCCAGGTCCAGCTGCGAGGCGGCTGCAGCTCCCTGGTTGCGGAGCTCCTTCTGCTGCTTGAACTTCTGGAAAAGCTTGCGGACGGGATGGTCCTGCGGGATGGTGAGCTGCACCTCGTTCTTCGCTCGCTGCCTCTCCTCCTCTTCCTTCTTCACCTCACTGATCTTGCGGAAAATTATCTGCAGGGCAAAAACACAGAAAAGAACAACACGCCGCTTATTAGACCACTTATCATTTCATATGAATACTATGAATAATAACAATCCTCTTTTTCTGGCGTTCCCCCCGAACATTGTACATTAATCATGGGAGATAAAGGCTTTTTCTACAAGAGTGCGATTTATGATTGTGGAAATCTGTCAGTCTGTCTCAGCTTCCTCACCTGAGCACAGTCACATGTCACATTCTCTCTGCAGTGTACTCAGGTACCGCAAAGTGCAGCTGGCTTCTGGAGATCCGTGTTAAATTATCCATCAATGCTCCTACACCTCCCCCTGTATTATTCAGCCTCAGTCTGGCGCCACTCTCTCCTGGCTCCTCTTACACACTAATTACATTGGGAATGACAGAAATCCCTGCCAGGCAGTCATCCAACTAGTGGTTTAAATGTTATTCTTGGTTAAAATTATATTTCTCCCAATAGATGGCAAGCTGAGCCGATCTTTGAGTTAAAGATGGCCCACCTTGCTGTCCACCCATCTACTCAATCGTCTTTACCTCCTAAACTCCCTCCTTTCATTCGTCTATAACTCTGCTGAGTCAAGCCAGCTAGAAGAGGAGATTTTTTTTGGGGGGGGGGGGGGGGGGTAGAGACACCCTGCCGATCATTTCAAATCTCCATGGCTACCAGGAGGCAAAACCTGGAAGATTAACACTTTTAATTAAATTAACTATGACAGTGTAGTACAGCGTGGTTTGATTAAAAGTAATTGAAAAGTTGGCACCTGTGGGGTTTTTCTTTGTTTTCTCTGCCTGAAGGGAACAATGAGTCGACTGTCTTTGTGCATTTTCAAGGCTGAAGACGCTGATGTGACGGGATCAGACACGATGAACCTCCATTAACTAACAATCACTTTGTATCACCTTCAGCACCTACAGCCCCTCCCTGTCATCATGTCACGAACATCAGACAGGTCATACAAATAGGTCTTACACTACGGTGAAAGGTACAAAACAGGTAAACGCACCCTTTATATTAGTATGTAGACGGGATGTTTTGGGATGTTTCCCTTCATTCTTCTATCTGCACATGGCAGCGTGGTGCCCCAGGTGCTTGACCCAAGGAGCTCTGGTTAAAATGTCCTGACCACAGTCAGCACAAAGAAACGCTACTGCTTTGCTCAAGTGGGAATAAACCTTTTTGTGATACATTACACACACTGTAAATCGCCCAGGTCGTCACCATGAAAGACTTTGGCTGCCACTCAGACGACTTAAAAACACAGCAAAGTTGAGTGGCCTGACTCATTTCTCACATTCAGCCTAATTTCTGCTGACCCAATTATTCCGTCCTTCTGTCTCCTCAGCTCACATACATTCCCAGTCTGAAGTGGCCGTGCACCGTGACACGTGCGCACAGAGCGACACGGAGCTGCTGAATGGCTGCCGCTCGTCAGCGTCTGAGAAGTGAGAAGTCGTAATAGACGGCTAGACGGATAAATGGCTCCTCGTGAGCCTCTCGGCTGAACAGCTGTCACATTAGCGCAGCAGAAACCCAGGAGCCTCTGTGTGATTACTGCGAAGGATAACGTGAGATTACAAACCTTTGTTAATGCCTTTAAGACGTAGAATTGAAAGTTCGAGGTGACATTATGGCTGAAGTGATGAATCATATTATCATATCAATAACTTCATGAGCTTTTTACCTGAAAGGTTTATGAAATGTTTTACAGGCCTCATGTTAATCAAAATGTTTATTCACCTCCAGCAGTGAAACTACTTGCATTTGATTTGCGCCTCTGGTGAGTAATTTGCTTCTTTGAGAGGGTTCCTTAAATACCGGCTAACTTCTATTCGCCAGGAATATATTTTAAATGGCACTACTACCATCTTTTGAAGCAATGTTATGACCTTAAAATAGGAGCTTTGTGTTTGCGCTGCGCACTGAGCGAGTACGATCTCCTGCAGCGATCTCCACGTCACACACGGGTGTAGCTCGGTGTTCTCAGTACGGACCTCGTGTTAGAGGCCAAGAGACCCAAGAGGACGCTGACGGAGGAGATCGTGACGTCACGGGTGGGCGTGGTCAGAGGTAAAGCAGCCGGAGAGGTCAGTGAGTCACTGTTTCAGCCGTCAGGTGTGTCTGGCCTAATGTGATGTTTCAGGATTTTAACAGGTCGGGACTTGAGACTTTAATGTCTTCGAGTCGAGTCTTGTGTCCTCAGCTATGTATACGCTGTATGCAGCATATAGGATTGACCACTTTGAGTTTCAGCACTGAAAAGGTTTAAAAGGACCCGAATGGAGAAATGTTTTATTTAGTTACAGACAATATCATTTAAGCTGCACAAGACAACTTTAAGAAAAGTTAGTGAACATTCCTTGAACAGGACAGAATTTTGATTCTTTATTTCCTCTGTATTTTGCCTTCAGCACATTTGGAATTAATTTGGACAAATAGGACAAACATATGGCTTCTTAATTAGTAGGAAAAGACAGTTGATTTGCACTCAAATGCAGCTTTTAAAAGGCTGCGTGATTTTCTTGAGTGAATTCCACTCAGACATCAACAACAACACCAAAAACCGCCAACAAGAGCGAGTTGATTGGTCACGCTGTCCCAAAAGGTGACAGGTTTGAACCCTGCAACAGCAAACGTACTGCCAGAAATTGTGTGTCAGTGCAGCAGGTCACCTTCCCACAATTCTCCAAGCTTTTTCAAGAATTATGTGAAGGACGTCTACTGCACAGATCGCTGCTTCAGCTGTAAAACTAATCACACAGGCTGCTCCTCCTGCTCTCTAAACCCTTATCTTTTATATAAATGAGGAGTTTTCAGACCCGACCCCCCGAGTCCTGCTCACCTTTATGTCTCGCAGCAAAGCAAACG
This sequence comes from Gadopsis bispinosus, assembly GCA_036024995.1. Lineage (NCBI taxonomy): Eukaryota > Metazoa > Chordata > Actinopteri > Centrarchiformes > Percichthyidae > Gadopsis > Gadopsis bispinosus. Next base: position 8,659 of record JAVQJV010037436.1, read on the forward strand.
ACAGCTGAGCAGAAGTAATAAGATGGTGTTACACATGTATTTATTAAAAAAAACAGCTAATTAATCAGATTTACAAACAGTTTACATGTGCACTCAGCACTAATTTTACTCCAGACAGCTAATTAAGGACTGACATACGCCTGAGGTACCAGACAACAGGAATTAATTGGCTGATTGAACACAAAACCAGTGCTTCCTCTGGTGTAAAGAGTGCAGGGTTTTCAAACTATAATTTTGAGTGAACTTGCTTAAAACCCGCAAAACATTTCTGCTAAATACGCTTTAATGGCTCTGTAACTTTAAAACCATGGCATGTGTATACGCTACTGATAGAAACACAGCTCCACCTTTAGCGCTCGTGATATACAGGGCGGATGGTGCCGGCAGAGGTGGGAGGGCTGTGGCAGACCATCATCGTGGCACAGATCCAGCATGTCCTCCTCTTTACACCAGGAGCCAAATCCACACACATGTCTAATAAAACATCTCCAGAGAGATTAACTCATCAGTAATTAGTAATTAGCGGCTCTTGAAACACTCGCTCAGCATCTCGCATTAATACGAAAAGAGGAGTCACGGTTCAGACACTCCTTTGTAGTTTTTTTTACATTCTGCACAAAATTTGTTGGAAACTGAAAAAGAGTCTCAATTCTGTCTCCATTTTCAAATGGAGCAAATGTTCGTTGCACAGAAGTAACGTTGGCCACATTTTGTTCTGCCTTAATTATGTAAATGTTAAACGGACTTCACTTACATAGCACTTTTCAACCATAACGGGTTCCCAAAGCGCTTTGACGGGTTGGTCTCATTCACCCATTCGCACACCGATGGCGACGTAGCTGCCATGCGGCGTGCTGGCCTCCACCGGGGGTTCAGTGTCTTGGCCAAGAAACCTTTGTGGAGCCGGGATCGAACCATCAACCCTGGGATTAATGGACAACCTGCTCTACCTCCTGACCCCCACAGCCACCCAAACAATGAAATGTGACAAGACAAGCGACTGGATCTACTCTCCTAAAACAGAGAATGAAGATGAGAGCAGCAGAAGCATGTGCGCACAGCTGTTGGCTCAGAGGCGCCCCAAACATCGTGGCACCAAAACAAATCTATTTTTGTGTCAGACTTCAAAGCTCTCGTGTGCTAAATATAGTTCAGCGTTGATAAAAACCCTTCCCGCCCAGAATACGAGCACCAGCTCGGGACAGAACAAGTGCAACATTATGTTTACGAGCTGCCCGAATGAACGTCGGGCCTGTTGAAATATTCAGGGGTTTATTCGGGGTTTCACAGAGAGACGCTGGTTAGAGGCTGACTAATGTCTTCATTCCAGCCGGGCCGCGATGTTCTGACCGGAGGGGAGGAAGGAAAACATTACACGCTGTAAATTCGAGCAGGGAGAAAGTGAGGGGAAAGGAAATAAATATAAATGTTATGTAATATTAAACGCAAGTACAGACAGACGGCATCGTGTGTACTGTATGTGTACAGTGCAGTCTACTATCTGCTGATGTTAAGCATCTGTTCAGCGTGCTGCTCACGCTGCACACCTTGCTTCAGCAACATGTATATCCCTGATAATAAAGGGAATTTTAATAATTTAAATAAAACTTCTATAGCGAGAGAGACACGACTAAAGAAAAAGGAAAGGAGGCAAAGGAGGAGACAACGAAGGACATGACAAACGTAGAGAGGAGGGAGGAAGAAGGTGATAAAGGAAGAAATACACGCTGTAGTGACGGCTGCCTGGCGTTAGGAAATACCCTGCGACAAACGTACACGTTGCAGTTCAAGGTGAAGATAATGAGACGTGTGCAGAGCAGAAAAACAAAGGTTAGGTGAAAAACTCCAGGCTCCGGTGATCTAACAGTCTTAAAATTGAGGAGATAATTCAAGCTCGGGACTTCAGAGAGGGGAAGATAAAGGCAGAAATGTTGACTTTTCCCTTTGGTGTTGATATTAAAGTGAGTAGAAGATGAAGATCTGACAGAAAAGGCACACTGAGCGGAACTAGAACTATTCGATTGAATGAGTTTTGGGCTTACAGCAGAATATGAGGAGGAACTCTGCTGTCCTGACAGAAGTGAAGTGGGATTAAGCAAAAGGCTTTGCGTTTGATTCATTTCAAATTAGAATCATGAAATCAAACCCCTGTTCTTGATGCTATTAATGGCCTCAAAGGGCAATTTTATGTCATTGATGCCTCACTGTTTACTGTTCGCTCTAATCAGAGCTGGATTAAGTTACTGCTAATGCTAACCAAACATTTTCTACCGCAGCTGCTTCACATTAAAAGCACACAGCTGGCAGATCACGGGGTGGCTTTTATTGTGAAGCGGTCACGCAAAGACTGAGGTTAGAGCTGACGGCGGGCCGCGAGACTGCAACTCCTTTTACTGCGTCCCGCTGTTGTGTGGAAACTACTTTGTCAGATTGGGGTTTCTAACCTTTACAGTGCAGCCAAACAAACGTATGTTTTAGTAAACCCCAGTAGCAGTTTACCCAAATCAACCAGGATCAAATCGTAAGGATCATAACTTTAAAGTGGCTATAATATATATCTTTATAATAACAACAATACAATCCGACATGTGAAAGGGGTTACTCGTAGTGATGAAGCTGCAGCTCCTCTCGGCTTTACGAAGCTTTACAGTGAGTTTCAGCTCACTGTTTATCTGTTCGGCTGCAGCTTTACTGTTCTTCTCTCGTTGCGTTGATTTCAGAGAAAAAGCTATAAAAACCCACCGTACAGGAGCAGCCAACGGAGCGTTTAACAGCTAAAGAGGCAGACATTTCACTCTGGAGTTGTCGGAGATCAAAAACAGAGCTAAAAGATTGGACTTCCACTCACAGCTCTCCAACTGAAGCAGCTGTTTGCTAACAAGTTCACCACATCAACTTAAAAAGGTGACATGTCAATGTTGTGTTCACGACTTGTTTCTGCTGCCCCCAAGTGGCCAATCGGTTATTGCAACTTTAAGTACAGAAAGGGTCGAGCAAAGGCTGTAAACAGGTGAAACGTACAGTTACTTAAATGTTGCTGCAGTGCATCCACACGTCATCATTTAGCTGTAATGGCCAGGTGTGTCGGGGTTCATCGTATTCATTACGGCAAAGGTGCTACTTCACCTTAACCTGCAGGCCGCGATGTAAAAAAAATATATATAACTGCCGGCAGTGCGGCTGCACGAAGCCAAAGCCAGCTCAGCATACTGAAACACATCCAGAACACTCCCATCTGCAGCAGTCCGTCAAACTGTAAACTATACAAAGCACTCCGAGTAATAAAACACGATCTAAGTGCGGTGGAGGTGATTTTTTGCTCTTATGCCACATTAGCTGCAGCAATACAATAATAAAATAAAGGAAAAAAGGGTTTTCAGCAGCAGGAAGTGGTGCTATAACAGCTCTGATAACAACAACAACAACAACAACAGGAGAAAGGATCCAAATGCAGACACAGCTGGTTGAGTTACGTGTCTGTGTAATTCAAAAACCAATGAAAAGGCTTATAGAGGCTGACGGACCTGAGGGGGCTGAGGCAGGTAAAGGTGGGACACGATGACAGTTAGAGGGATGATTTGAGCGTCTCAGCTGGTGAGACAGAGCTGAGGTATGTTTACAGTCTGGTCCACTCAGTGCTGACAGGCGAGAGACAAAATCAGAAACCTTTTCCAGTCTATTAAAGACAGCCTGTCCTCACAAAGGTAAGCTTTAAAACAACCATGTGAACCATTACTCCTGTCTGTAAGAAGCAGAAGGACTGAAGACGTCGGAGGGTCGGAGTGAAACGCAGCATGTTGGCATCTTTAAACCATCGCCACGATCTTTATCTACCCTTAGCCAAAAGGTCTTTGTGCCTAAAACAACCACTTAGTGCACCGACATCAACACCTTTCACTGTGAGGCTGATGAGGGAACAAGGACGTGCAGGTCAAAGGTCACATGGCTGATGGACAAAATCACAGAATCTAAAAAATAAGATTTGTTTTGTCAAACGTAAAAACATGATCATGTGATCAGAGCGGATCTGTTCAACTAAATATGTACAATGTAATTAATTAGAGTCCCGATTCAGGATTCGAGTTGGACGGGGTTTCTGATTGATTATCTATGTTTTATAGGAGGAGGAGGAGGAGGAGGAGACAGAGAAAAAGAAGGAGGAGACAGACTGTACAGCCAGACTGGAGACCACTGCAGGTGTCAGTCACCATGACAGAAGTCCAGTAGAACCTCAGCCATGATGATGGTGCGAGAGGTTTAATCCTGAAGGAGAGATTGTGTTTGTGTACATGATGTGTGTGTGTGTGTGTGTGTGTGTGTGTGTGTGTGCGCTCAATCCTGCCCTCGATTAAATTGTTTTTGTCGAGTTGTCTCTCTCACACACACACACACACACACACAGAGTGATGGATAGACGCTGAGCCGGCTTCACACAACGATCGCCGGACTGAATCAAAGGATGGCGTTTGCGTGCGCCGGATTTGACTATTGACTGCAATCCTGCATGAATGAGAAAATGAAATAACAATAAGAGCGAGCGGCGGGGAGGGAGGACGTTACAGCTCCGCTCCGGCACACATGGAGGGAGCTCCTATCACAATGCTTCTATAAATAGAAAGAGTCAGAGAGAGACACTGCTGGGCAGGAACCCAGACTGCAAGAGGAGATCACATCTACTGACTTCAGAGAGGAAAAGGGACTGAGATCAGCGTATTCTGAGGCAACACACACACACATTCGTGTTTCCATCACCTCAGGGGACTTTACATTGATTTCCTGGAGACTTACTCTAACCAACATGTAACCCAAGCCTTACTGTTTGGGATGTAGTCCATCTCTCTTCTAACCCTAACCTTCACCTAACCATAGCTTAGCCTCAGAGCAAGTCTTCACCTTAAAATGTAAAGTTTTGTATGAAAGTGCAAACGCACATGTTCACATGTTACCACCAACCTGTTAGTGACGTATTCACTGGGGCACTTTTGCAAAGTGAACAGAAGGCCAGTTAGCAGACATTAATAATATCGATGCTACTAGACGGGAACGCTGCACTGAAGCTCGCACGTTGTGACTCGTGATGTTAGCATCCTCGCACACAGCAGTTGTCAGCTGGCAAACAGAGGTTTGGTACGGGGCGGCAAACTGTACAGGCAAATTCATCCATCCATTTTTCCTTGAATTGCCTTTTCAACGTCTCATCTTTGAAAACAGGCTAATCCAGTCGCAGCAGCCCTGTGCAGGCAGGAGGGCGGAGAGACAAACACAGGAGGAATATAAAAAGGGGGTGACTTTTTACTCTCAACTTCTACGATTCATTATTTACCAAACGGTGGGGGGGGGGGGGGGGGGGGGATTA
>JAVQJV010037437.1:0-17353 GCA_036024995.1 Gadopsis bispinosus
ATAAAATAAAGTGCAGTTAAGAAAAATAAAATATAAAAAATGGTAAGCATAAAATGTAACAGAAGTGCAGCAGTGCATGAAATTAAATTGAAAAATTTTGAATAATGTTTAAAAGCAACTAAAAAGCAAATTGCAGATAGCTAATTAAAGGCTAAAGTGAAATGAGTTTTAAGCTTGCTCGTAAAGATATGTAGCGAGCTGGCTTCCCTGATATCTACTGGCAGTGTGTTCCGAAGCAAAGTCACTACGCGTAGTTGGATATCTGATCTATTGCATTCTAAAGTCCTTATTCCAATAATCAATATCTTAAAACACAGACGTCTCCATGAGTATTGGATTTGTTTTGGGCACCATCAAAGTTACAGCCAACACTTCCCTTAGGTCAACTGGTAAATTGTAACTCACTACAAGTACACTAACACCTGTTGTACGTCTTAGTTCAAAGGACTTCAAATTTTTTCAAAGGTTTTGACTTTTTGTGCAAGTATAGCGTCTGCTGAGCTCAGGAATACGCGTTTCCCATTTGGGCTTTCGCTTGTTCATGTGTGTAGTGTGGGGTGAATGTGGTTGGAGCGGTTGGCAGGTTGCTGTTGCAGGAAGACGACGGTGTTGTCATGATGTTGTCAGACACTTCGAAGAACGATCTGAGCCTGTCAGTTGCAAAAACAAGCAGTTTTAGTGGACGTACTTCTGACGGGCACAGTTACTCGACCAATTCCAAAAACTTTGGTAAATATTAGTAATTTCGAAAATACTGGACTTCCCCTTTAAGGAAAGTAAATGGCCGAGTCCTGGAATGAAGAGCGGTCTTTATATTTAACTTGATATGTTGAGTAGTTTGAGCCTGGTGTCTAAATTTAACTTTGTTTGAAATGCTGCAGACGCAAGAGAAGCGCACAGTTTTGCTTCAGTGCATGTCTTTTTCGTCTTGAGGCGCAAGTGACAATAACGATTATTCAAAAGTAAAGTCTGTTGTCCTGTGAATATGTCCTCTTCATTCATTCGTGCTGTTTGTCCAGGAAATGAACCCAATCGAAGTAGAACAGACTGATTCAAGCACTATGGGTGCACAGTATGTTCAAGAGAGAGAGGAGACGCCAGAAAACCCCTACAGGGGTGGAAGATCCCTCTCAGACAATCATATGAGTGGGTGCCCGTGGATGCATTTGTGTGTGTGGATTTGCACAAAATCTATACACTGCATTTCCGTGTGTTTGGGCGCCACTGTGTGCTGTAACACAAGTGCAAGTGTTTGAGCTTTGTTTTCGAGCATCGTGTTTCTGTTTGGGGCCACTGTGAGAACGTGTAACCAACAGCAGAATGATATATTCTCCGCCTTTGACGAGGTGCAGTGTGTTTTTCCTCGCAGATTAGATGTTGCTCATGTAAGCGGGAGCATGTGTGTGTGTATGCAAAAGAAAGAGCGAGATAGAGAGATACAGGCAGTGTGTGAGCGAGAGCGTGTGTGTGTGTCGGAGGAGCGTAAATATGAGACTAAGCCAACAAATGAGCCGAGGAATCGAGAGGCCCCGAGGGAAAAGTCACAAACTTCTCGCTGGGAAAACGTCTCCCAAACAGCCCTTTAAAATTTAATATGTATGTTTTATTTCTTCTGTTTTGTTTTCTGTTCATCCTTGTTTTGCTCCTTTGATTAGTCCATCGTGGGTTTTCTTCCACTCTAGAAAATTAAATAATCATCAGACTTGTGTGTGAACACGAACGCTATTTCATGTGTGTTTTTCTTGTGCATGTATGTGTGTGAAAGTGTTGTAAAAAGCTAACCAATGACCCGTGAAACTGGGTAGAAATATGATCCAGACAGGAGTAAAAGCTCATTTTCTCTTTCTCTCTGCCCTTGTCCCACCTGTTTTCCCTGTTCCTCACTTTTTCTCCCCTCATCTCTTTCCGCGTGCCACATCTCTCTTCCGTCTGTAGCTTTTCTCTTCCCACCTTCATCCCGGCACTTCTTCCTCCCCTTCTTTCTTTTTTTCCTACAGACATGTCCTCCCTCCCATGTTCCTCCTGTCCTATTCAGCTCCAGGCCAAGGATCACTGTCACACACACCCACACAGATACACAAAGAAGAATGCAGTAAGGGGAGAAGAGGGTTGGGGGGGTAAGTAACTCGTAAAAGAAAAAATAGAGATGTGTAAGTTAAGTCAAGTTGTGTGAAGGAATGATGGATGTGTGGCTTTTTTCTGTGCTACCATGCATTGTTTGGATAGACCAAGCCCCCAGGAAGTGCGCCAGGCTTTGAAGCCAACTTGACATACTGGCCATACCGTGTAATTACAACTTCTGCGTCCCTCATGTGATGCACAACGGCCCCAAGAGACTTTTTCCCATAGACTTACATTGTGAAAGAGACTTCTGTAAATCAGTGGATTATTTTTTTGTGGAACAACTAGTCAGCACAAACATTTAAATATCCCTTATTTAAGTCATTATGTCCTAAATGTTGTAAAATGCATAAATAGTTGAATCCAGAGTTATAGAGAAATGATAGAAAATGAAATGTTTACATTCAAGTGACAAAGACCTCTAGTGGCCGAAGGAATATGTTCAAATATGTCGGGAAGAGGTAAGATGTTATTAGATTGAATTCATCTTTAATGTCATTGCAAGTACTGAGACGAGTATCGCAGTTTGTTTCTTGTTTCCTAATGACAGTCAACGTTGATTTTTTTCTGAGCAGGACCACGATCATTCCCTGACCTTAACCATGCATTTATTTTCGTAATCATGACAATTACGTAGCAAACAACCACGGTAATGGTCCTCCTAACCCCCTGATTGTGCCTGACTTTGTTCATTCTCAGGTGCTGCAGTGGATCATTTCTGGTGGCCTAATTTGGATGCTGACACCCATTCTTTTGTGGCCGCCTGCACCACCTGTCAGCTTCCCATTAAGCTGGCTTGCTTCTACCTCTTCCTGTTCCCAGTCGTCTGTGGTCCCACATCACCCTGGACTTTGTTACCTTGTCATCCTCACCATTCTGTATCGCTTCTCCAAATTCGTGCATTTGGTTGCTCTTCTAAAACTCCCCTCAGCCAGTGAAACTGCAGAATTGGTAACTAGTCATGTGTTTCATTTGCATGGCATCCCCGTGGACATCTGACAGTTCATCTCTCAGGGGCGCTCTGTTGGGGTTTGGGGGCTTCGGTGAGTATGCCCTCTAGTTTCCACCCGCAGACAAATGGGTAAACTGAATGGGTAAACCAGGCTGTGGAGGCCACCCTCCGGTGTGTCACCACGGCTACTCCAGCTCCTGGAGCTCCCATCTTGTATGGATCGAATACACACACAACTCCCTGACAAGGAGTCTTAAAACAAATTTTTATAGACTTGCTTTCATGTGATGTCATCCTTATATCGTTTTTGTTTTTATATTGTCTTTTATGAGTTTTATTTCTTTTTATTTACATTATTAATCTTTTAGCCTGCTTTTTGTTTTCTGTGTATCATGTTTTTTGCTTTGTCTGTCAAAGCAGTTTGCAAAACTCTGTTTTTAAAAGATGCTATATATATAAAGTCATTATTATTATTTATTATTACTAGTGCCACTGCCGGCTTGTCATCATTCCTGCAGTGTTCTTATACTCGGCCCAACCCTTCAGTCTTTTCCAGATTGTCCATTCACCTGTGTGATAACTACAACAAGGCTTCTGTTCTCAAGGTTGTTTTTGGGTATCTCCTAGTCTCTAACGCTGGTTTCTCTACGCCTCAGTGTAATCCCTTGGTCACTCGACTTCCAGTCTGTGCTGTGCCGTCATCTCAGATCCAGTCCATCCTGCTCTGTCCTGCCTGTCCATGCTCCAACTCTCACTGGGGTCACAAGTTTACGTCGTTATTACACTTCCTGTAGTTCTGGTCCACCCACCACATTCAAATTCCACAACACCCCAAAGGACAGATATCTACCCATCCGAAATGGTTCTGTTTTAACTGCTGTAATTGGGTGCAGATGCTGACTGACACGAACATCTACTTTAACTCAATAAGTGCAAGAACCTTTCCAAAGGAAAACACCTACACACATACTAGAATCAGGTTGAGCATAGCACAAAAGGCTGTCGTCTCGGTTGTTAATAACAAACACACACTCTGAAACCCAGTTGGGTACATCTAACGCTAACATCCAGGCCATTATTAAAATTAGAAGAGGTGTTTTGACAGGAGTTAATGTGGATGAGATTTCCAACCACTTGATAATTCCATTACTAGATCATCTGGGTTTATTATCTCGTCATTGACTCTCACACCATCTCTGTGACTTCAGAGCTCACTGAACATTTACTGAAAAATAAAGCTTCTTGGACGACACTTCTGTTCTACTTTTTCATGTTCAAGCAAACATTTCAAGACCTCCAGAGGCACAACAGTTCTTACTGGCTGTAAGAAGGTCATGACATCCACTGGCAGAGGCTTTTTTTAACCTGATGCACCAAAAGGCACATTAATGTTCATGATCAGGATCATTAACATTTGTGAGTCGGTCTAGACCTGCTCGATATGAAAAAGGGCTATGAGATAACTTTGTTATGATATGGTGCTAAATAAATCTAACTGAATTGAATCCTCTTTTGTGTAGAAGTTTATTCTCTTGCAGAAGAAGGTTAACTAAAAATGGATAGCACAGCACAGCTAATAAGTGACGATACCTTCCTGCAGTTTGGACTTGCTGAATGTCCATTCGCCTATAGGTCAGCACTTCCAAGATGGTTTACTATTTGTCAACGGATTTGTCAAGTACATTTGGTGATTCCATTTGAATTCATTGGAAATGTTGCGGTTTTAAATACTAGTGTGACCTTGAGGCTTATTTAAGCTCTGAAGTTTTTTGGTTTCTTTTTCCTTAGTTCATGCGACATGAAGCAAAATTAGACTTCAGAATATCAGAAATTTGTTTAGATGAGTTTATTTGCTGCCATAACTGAAACCTTTTTTTCTTTTGAGGACAAGCTGTTGACCTAAGTCCACGCTGAATCATGGCCTCATTGATGGGGACTGATTTCTAGGTCATAACAGATCTGTTACATATAGATTTAAATCCTCCGATCCCACTAGCACAGGTGGTACATAGTGGTTCAAATCCTTATGTCCCAGTTTTAACTAGCGGTGTCTACATGCAATTAATAACTGGATTATTGTTGGCTTTGGGTACCTTGATTTCTTAAATGTTATGTAAATGAGAAACCTGCTTTCTGTAAGGGGGGTAAGGTTTGAAAAACCTGGTTAACACAGCCAGGTGTCTGCAGGAGAAACCTAATTTCTCTGCAATGTTGTACACATTGCACATTTCTAACATGGTTTATACAAGAACTTGTGCATGACATCAGATAATAAAGAAGATAATAATGTCAGGCTGCTTGCTTATGATACAGAGATTGTTAGTTTGATCACTGAAGATGAAACAAACTATCTTGGATTAGTAATTGGTGTCACGCTAGCTTTCTTCAGCTGAATACCAAGAAAAGTAAGGAAAACTATGTTTAAGTTCAGAGTGAGCAGAAGGACACACCAACATATAGCTATGAATCCTGACTGTGGACTCACAACACACGACCATATTCCATGACAGATCATTTCATAAGCATCTATACATATTCATATGACACTCTGGTAAACATTAACCATTATTATGAGGGAACTCATACCTGAAAAGGGAGTAGTTAAATGAAAGATGCGCGAGCACAAGTTTTCCTCAGATCACCTGTATAATGACTGAAAGGAGGAAGCAGTTGTCCCTGAACGTATAGCTCAGTCGGGCTACGTTCCCCCTGCTGGAGCCCTTTGGTACTACTCCTGCATGTTATTCCATCTATCACACTTCTATCAAATTCAAGGACTTTTTAAATACTGTCAAGGTAAGGTTGCTTGGTGGAATTCAAATACTTGAACAGGCATGTTTCTTTTTAAGAAATTATGTCTTTCAAACTGAAGAATTCCCGATCAAAGTGTGTTTTACTGCATGTATTCTTCAGGAAGTGTCAACGCGAGACAAACAGTATGGATGAATATACACTATATGGACAAAGGTATTGGGCCACTCCTCTTAATCATTGAATTCAGGTGATTCATTCAGTTCCATTGCCATAGGTGCATAAACCAAGCTAACCATGCAGTCTGCCTCAACAAACATTTGTGAAAGAATGGGTCTTTCTAAAGAGCTCTCTGAATTCGAACGTGGTACTGTAATAGAATGCCACTGTTGCAACAAGTCAGTTAGTGAAATTTCTTCTCTCCTAGATATTCCACGATCAACTGTAAGTGGTATTATTGCAAAGTTTAAACATTTAGGAACCTCAGCAACTCATCCATGAAGTGGCAGACCACGTAAAATTACAGAGTGGGGTCGCCGAGTGCTGAGGCGCATAGTGCGTAGAAGCTCTGCTGACTCAATAACTGCAGAGTTCCAAAGTAGCTCTGGCATTACTGTCAGCACAAAAACTGCGCCGGGAGCTTCATGGCATCGGTTTCCATTGCCGAGCAGCTGCATGCAAGCCTTCCATCACCAAGCACAATGCCAAGTGTCGGCATTAAAACCGACATGAACTCTAATTAGAATAAATTATAACTGTGTGAACTGGATTAAAGGCCAGGAAACACCATTGGCAGGACACCAGTGTACAGAGTGCCCTGTGTAAATATACAATGTATTTTAATATCAAAACCCATGAGGTTTGCTGGGGAGAGGGACATCTGGATAACCCTGCTTAGCCTGTTGCCACCGCGACCCGGCCCCGGATAAGCGAAGGAAAATGGATGGATGGATGCATTTAATTTGATCAAATAATCCATGAGACACACAAAATGCACACTGTGTCTGTCCACCCCAATATACACACAGCTGTAATTATTGGCATTGGAGCAAAGTAGTATCACGTTTGTACAGGCAACATCTTTCTTCTGATCACTGTTTCACCCTTTTTGTGCACGTGTGTTTGTATATGTCTTATTAAATTAAATTAACCTTTATGTACTCAGGGAAGGTTTGCTTAGCACCAATGCTCCTTTAGCAACGCCCTGTTTCTCACTCACACCTACAGGCTGCGGCCCAGTACGCCCACACTCTGCTTCTTTGAAGCAGTTGGAGCTTTTAGTGCTTTGCTCATGGGAACCCCAACCCTGGGTATTGACGGAGGGGTGATTATAGGTCATTCACACTTGGTTGGGGGTGTTTCTGCATGTCAAAGTGTATTTTCCTGATTTGTTCCTGTATGTCACGCTGTCGCACCATGTTTGTCTGAACAATTAAAAAGACAAATATTTCGTCAAATGTCAGTTATCGAACCATTGACACACCAGAGAGTGACAGACCAAAAATCATCCACACAACTTCGCCAATTATATGGCTTTAGAACCTTATCTCTAAGCTGTCTGTACTGTGCCGGGTTACTAAGTGTACAGTGACACAGAGCTAATAAGCTACAATATCTTCCTCAGTCAGTACTCTCAAGACAGCTTGCTATAGCTCAAGTCAAGACAAGTCTATTTTTTTTGAGGCAACAACAGCCGTTGAAATCCAATGCTAAAGCTTTGCATGGATTTACTTTGCCACCACGATCAAATCCACGGATCATGGAGATTCCATTGAAATGAATTGATTTCACTGTGAAAGTTCCCTGTTTTAAATGCTTGACCAGGCCATAACACTTGATTACATCTAATAGGTCTGCTTGGAAGTGAACCACTAAAGGAGTAGTTCAGTAAGCACGCAACAGAAAGCGAGACCTCACACCAGTGCTGTAAACCCTTACTCCTCCGTGCATTCCGTCTGCCTTCAACTGAAACTTTCATGACAGCCATCAAAGTTTGATAAAGCCTTTTAAACAGGCCGGTCTTAGATGCAAATCTGCTGAAGTAGTTGCAGAGACAATGGGCTCATTTCAGTGATTTCACAATAGCCTGTAATTTGGGAGATGTCAGCAGCTGAAGGCCAAAACATGTAAGCATTGTGTTAGCATGTATGCAAGGTGTTTGGAATAATCCTAAAAACACATTTCATTTGTTTATTCACCACCTACTACGGATGTCTTGATAATGTTTTTTGGCCACGATCCTGATCTGAGCCCTTCGCTATTATGTGATCTCATTCTTAGATTTACCTAAATGTTTTTTATGTGTCTGACACACTAAAATAACAGCTGTAGTCACTAAATCTGACACACCTTATTTTTCACGAGATACTTGATCCAACCACGGGAAACAGCTACAGAGAAGACCATTCGCTCTGTTGGAGCTGTTAGAAGTACACAACTCAGCAACACAGCGGTGTTGTGGAGCTTCTTCCTTCACAAGCAAATCTTTGTGAAATGGCGAAAGCGACGGTCAGTGCCGGCTTGAAACGAGACGCTGCTACTGCAATGTTTTGTCCTTACTCCTCTGTCCTTCAGTACCCTTCCTTTCTTTTAATCCCTCCCCTGCCTCACCTCCTCTCACACTTATCCTCTTTCCATTTCTTTCTCCTTCTTTCTCTTCTCCTGTTTTCCTCTCTCCTCTTCGTGCCCTTGGCTAATTTCTCCTCCTTTCTTCCCTCACCTACTTTTATTTTTTTTAACTTTCACTCCATCACAACTCCTGCTCCTGTCTCTCTCCTCAGAGAGCAGGATGAATAATGCAGTGTTCTGCTCTGATAATCATCATCATCATTTGGTCTTTCCTCTGATTTCTCTTTTTTCATTCTTAGTTTGAAAAACCTTTTTTTTCTCGCTCTCTTTGGCCCTGCTTGTCAGCAAAAATAACGTCAGGCCAATCATAAAATACTGTAATAAAATTGAAATGACCTGAATTTAAGGTCAATTCAATGTAAAGATACTCAGGATTTACAGTAATTCTTGAACTTCTACTCTAACCACTGAAACACACACACACACACACACACAATGACAAAACACATGCAGCCACGCTAACAAGACAAAATGCTTGAACAGTGTTGAATGTGTTTGACCTCACATACTAAACACACTCTCTCTTCGCACCAGTCCCTCAAGACCAGTAGTCTATAATCAGCACCGATTGGGTGCCTGTGTCAACACAAATGCACTCTCTCCCTGTGAGGTCTGTGTGTGCTTTCAGATGGTCACCAGCATGGAATGAAACTTCCACTTGGTAAAGGCCATAGGTGCATGATTGTTAACATGAAGGTCTACACACACACACACACACACACACACACACACAGAGAACGTGTGTGTGTGTGTGTGTGTGTAGACCTTCACTCTCTTCTTACCTCTGTTTATTTTTCTAAATGTCTGGGAGACAGAGTGGCAAAGCCCTCTTCACCTTCTCCTTGCCCCCCCCCCTTATATTCACCCTCTCTTCCTTCTCTACTCAACTATTCTCTCTGTTGTCTCCTCTCTTTCTCTACTACCTGCTTTCATGGATACCTTCCATCTTACCTCCTTTTTCTTTATCCCCTTTTCTTTTTTTTATTCACTTCCTCTTGTACCTCTCCCTCCTCCTCTCATTTTCACCTCTCCCAGGTGTGTTTGTTTTGTGTGCCAGCTCACATCTGTCTCTATTACTCTATTAATTACAAGTATGTGTGTGTGTGTGTGTGTGTTTGGGTTGCGTTGTCTTCCTATTGGAGTGTGATTAAGCGTGCGTGTGCTGCATTCATCTCTTTTTAATATGTTTGTGCATCAACACTGCTGTTTAATTTTCCACGGAACAGTGGAGTCGCAGCATACGCAGAAAGCCATGACAAAAAACATTGTCCCATCAATGACTCCCTGTTGATATGTCCAACAGGAACCGTGTTTGCTGTTTCGCTGATGCCTATCACAGCGCAAACAAAGAAATAAGCGTGTGGTGCTTTTGAACAGGCATGCTTGGATCTCAGCATAAAGCACACGGAATTAACTGTGCAAACAAATCTAATCCGGCTCATGTAATTTAGGATGTTGCTTGTGATCTCATCAGGATTTAGTCTGTCAGAAAAGACTAAGTCTTCTTATTTAAGGTAATCTGAGTTATCCCCAACATGACATCATGTTTCAGGCTCTACGGAAACAACTCCACACTTGAAATCTGGAATCCAGTCTGGTTACTGCAAGTCATTTATTTATGAGGAGGTTTATACAAACATATGGACAGACAAAACAAAGGCAAAAGGACAGAGAGCAAAATGAAAGCAGGAACAGCAGGAAGAGCAGAGAAGGCTCGTAATTCCCACGGGAAGCTAGTTTGTCCCAGAATGCACCAGAATTGGGTGCGTATAGTTTCAGGCTTTAATGCAGCAGACTTGACTTTGCATCCTATCACAGACCTGCGATTAATGTTCCATTAACCATACTGTATTAACCATAATCATTCCCTAACCTTAAACATGTGATTTTGTTGCCTAAAGACTTGCCTGCACACGAGGCATTTCGGCCACATTTGTCATTCTAGATGATGAATACATAACTCGATGAGTCTTCTCGAGTCCATGTTGGAGCCTGTCGATTCTATTTTGCAAGGAACTGATCAAATGGCCAGAAGGATCAGTTAAATACGTCAGCTCATTCATGCAGAATGAGCTGACGTATTTTGTCACAGCAAGTAGCGTATTTTGTAATTTCTCTGTTGTTGCTTGCCTAGCATGTCTTTCTTTAAACGTAAAATAAGCACCATTTGTGATTTATTAAAAATCTATTGGTCGTCCAGACATGATCTTGTTCTTAGCCTATTATGTCTGTACTCCAGCTCCCTACTTTTTATGCATGGATATAAGAATGTTAGTAGGAGGTTGCCAACTGCTGTCTCCGGTTCCAAAAGTGGACGCTTTGGTCAATTCACATGAACATCATTTAGGGCTATAATGCAATCATCTCAGAAAGCGGACATTTCTGAAGCGATCTTAAATTTCCTTTTCACTCCATCCCACTTTAACCTGTTTCTGCTCTCTCTTCTCATATAATACAGTTCCTCTTCTCTCATTCCTTCACTGTCTACCTTTCCTCCTTCTGCATCATCATCTTCTCTCCTCTCACCTTTCTTCACATTACTCATCCTCCGGACTCCTCTTCATTTCTCCTCCTCTGCCTCTTCACCCTTTCTCCTCTAACCCCCCTTCGCTCCTTTCATATTTGATGATTTCAGTGCAGTCTGGGATAATAATTACACAGTTTTCATGTCACGTGGGGAGCCCGAGGGACCTGCTGGAGATGTGCGTTGCCATTGTGGTCATTAAAAATTGAACACATCCTTTACAGTGATAATGCTGAATGAAAGGCCGGTATTAAGGGACATCGCATGATGTGTGACTAATGCTTAGACATAGAGGGCAAAAAGCAATATACAGCATATTCCTCTCTTTGTAACATACAGAGATAAGTGGAAAAACAGCATGCAGAGCAGCTGTGTCAGTGCTTTAGCTCTGACAGGACGTTGAAACATGAAAATTCACCTTTTTGCTTCTTGTCTGTAGGAGATCCATTTCACATGTGAGATGCACAACTTACAGGTTAAAAAAGTATGCATTTGTCATTGTAACACACAGGGCGGATTACAGGCATAAAAGCAAACTGGATAACTCGTGCATAGCCACAAATGCACGAGACAGCTTTCGTTTCAAACGTACCAGCTGTGTCAGTGTTTCAACATTTCTCATACCATCTAGTGGTACCAAAGTGCCTAGAAGGCTCACTCTGAACATGGTTTCATTTTGGAAGCATCAACAAAGGACCACTGACTTTAATGTGAATTAACACACTGCCTGAACATCGAGACATTTACTTGCCCTTTCACACGCATGCTCTCAACGTTTCATGCAAAATGGCTTGAGGCCACGCCGTGTTTGAGACGACTGCTCCCTGATTCAACGTTGCTTCTCTGCAACAAAGTGGCGGTTCTTAGTAAAGCCTTAAGAGTTTAAAGTGAAACCTGCATTATTACATTGTATTTACATAATGAACTGTCGATCAGTGGATAAAGTATGTGATCCAATGTCTTCTGCGTCACCCACAAGTTTGTAGGTGTAGATACAAACATAGCAGAGACCTCTCATTGAAATGTTGCTCCATACTGCCACTAGTGGCCAAAAACACCACTGCAGCTCTTTGCTAGTTTGAGATTTTGGCTGTGCAGGGATGCTTTCTTGCCATGGGTGGTTTCAGGCAGAGCTTCTGTCAGACTTTGTATGAATCTGCCTTTTTGGTTGTGGTTTGGCTGGCTCAAGGCCAGTAATTGTAGTAAAACTAACCCAATAAAGTCAAAATCCAACCACAACTCTTTGATTGGCAGAGCTTTTTGCACACACCCTGAGAGGAGGCTGTGCCCGCCACACACTTTATCTTCTACTTTTGTTTACATTTTAATACAATCCATCCACCACCCACATGTCCAACTGTCGGTCAGGTCTGATCAGGCCTTGCGTGTGTGCACTGGCCACTGAGAGAGCATTCATAGCTTTAACAGATGTGCTGTTGAGACTGACAAGGCATGGAGGAGGAAGACCAGATGTGCAGCGAGTGATACCATGTCTGTTTTGATGTCTTGGAAATCAGCTCCGACAGAAGAGTTTGTCCAAACGTATATACATGAGCTGAATGCACAAGCTTTGGTTGAGGATAGACAACTAGAACTACTCGGTCAGGGTCAGAGGAAGTTAAACAAACCAGCGTTGTCTGTTGACAAGGCGGGATGCGAACCGTGTCCTCTAGTATCAAGGACTGCCTTTTTTCACCTACGTAGCATCGCAAAACTCAGGCACATCCTGTCTCAAAAAGATGCAGATAAATGAGTTCATGCATTTGTTGCCTCTAGGCTGGACTGCAACTCATTATTATCAGGCTGCTCCAGTAAGTCCCTTAAGACTCTCCAGCTGATCCAAAATGCTGCAGCATGTTTACTGACAAGAACCAAGAAAAGAGATCATATTTCTCCAATATTAGCTTCTCTACAGTGGCTCCCTGTAAAATCCAGAATAGAATTTAAGAGAGTGAGTGGGCCCTCCTATATATGCCCTCGAAAAGGCAAACCCATCTCCAATCATGTTTTTTTTGTGTGTGGGTGGGTAAAATAGTCAATAACAATCTATAAGGGAATTGTATGCTCATTTTAGTTCCAATGCAATAGCCTAAGTAACTCATTGGACTGTACAATCCAACACATATATATACGCAGGCTTGTGGGTGTGCTTCAGCGTGCCCTAAGGCCCATCGTAACTACCGTACGCCATTGTGTGTGTAACCATGGTTTCATCTGCTCTATCGGTCTTATCAAATACCTGTTAAATGTGTTAAGGTATTAGTTTATAAAACAAAACAGGACACATATTCAAGTTAAACTGTTCATCTTCCTTTTTAAGACGGTTGCTATGACTTTGTAGCAACCTTAAATGTGTGTAATAGGTTTTGTTGTTTGCTCTTATCATATCCTTAACATAGATTCATTTTAGTGCACATGTACAAAATAAATATATGTCCATATTCCAATAGAACACGTTTTTATTTTATGGTTACTGCATTTCATTAAGGTTTATTTTTTTTATTTTTTTCATTGAATTGAGTCTTGGGGAACCTGACAGCTCTATAAAGACGCGAAGGTTGCATTAGTCACGCACACACTTACTCATGCACGCTCCTAATTCGGTGTCCTAATTCATGTCAGCAGGCCTGCTCCGCTGACAGACAGTGGCAGCGTGCATGCAGGTCTTTGCAGCAACATGCGCCAAGAGCCATCTGTCCTGTAACAGAAAGAGCGGCGTAGATTATGTTGTCGAGGGAGAGAGAGAGGGAGAGAGAGGGAGAGAGAGAGATAGAGAGAGAGAGAGAGAGAGAGAGAGAGGGGGGGAGAGGGTGAGAGAGAGAGCATTGCGCACACACCCTGATCCTCTCCACACAGAACCAGTGTGGCGCACAGACCGGCGGCAGCCCTCAGAAAGTGGGAAGTTTTCGCCAAAGGATTCTGTCAGAACACTAATCACCTTCATGTCGACTCAGTTGGATACTAACCTGTCGATGCTATGGTTACCTTTATCACGGTAGGACCTGCTTTATTTACTTGTGATGTGGTGTGCTGGCAGAGACTGACCCAAAGTGTTCAGCGTGTTCGGCGGACTTTAAATGACCGACGTTGCGCTTTAAGTGCATCACGCCGTGCGACGAACCGCTCGGGAGCTTTGCCTGCAGTTACAACTTGCGTAGAATAGTTTTGAAAAAAAAAATAAAGATTTAAAGTTCTGGAAGCTGAATTTGGCACCGCGGATGCGTCTAAATTGGCTCCGAGTGCGTCAGATGAAATGTTGGCAAAGTGAGTCAGACGCACATTTCTCCTGCCCGTCTGTCGGTGTGTGTGTGTGTGTGTGTGTGTGTGTGTGTGCGCGTGCGTGCGTGTGTGTGTGCGCGCGCACAGGTAGACACTCGGGTCGGGTCTTTCCAAACATTACGAACTCCTGCTGTTTTCTCGGGACTCCGGTCCGGTTCTGCAGCGGAACTGGCTGACTGCGCACAGGGACCGTCGCTTCAGCTTCAGGGCTCTTCGGGATTAATACCGACGCGCTCTGTTGGGGGGGGTGAAAGCCGATACGTCACAGTTGCCTCTCAAACACAAAAGGCGGGCTACGAGTCTGATCTTTCCGTCCCTCCCTGCGCGTTCCGTGCACGTTTGCGTTGGTGCACGCGTGCAAACTGTAGCACGTGTGCGCACGAGATGGAGAGAGCGCGCTGGCTCTCTGTGCGCGCGCAGAGGTCCTCCCCAGCATCCCAAACTTTCCCAAATGTGTGTTTTCTTTCTTTCTTTTTTTTTTGGGGGGGGGGGGTAAATGCAAACTAAATAATTGATCACCATCATGCGCCAGCAACATTCAACGCAAGATGATGCGGTGGATTAAAAAAAGAAAGGTTTCCTTCACTTTGTGGAGGTTTTTCTGTGCAGCGTTGCTTTGGGGTCATTTCCAGAAGGTGAATGTAGGGAGCTCTTGATGGGATTAGAGCCAACAAGCCCAGTAAACCCCAAAAACCCTCATGCTGCGTGCGCGCCTGTGCGTCCAGTCTGATGACACAACAGGGAGGCAGCAGTCCTGCGGTGCAGCTGGTCTGATGCGTCTGATGACATGTGGTCTGGGGGTCAGGTTGTGCGTGATGGCGCGCATCGGTGGGCACCCCGAGCCTCTGGTGGACGCTGTTCTGCTGCAGCGGGAGTCCACGCGCGTGCGTGTTGGCGTGCGCGCACAGGCCGCCGGAGCAGCTGTTCCAGCGGCGGATTTGACGCAGAGGCCCTCCTGACGTGCAGGCACACAGAACAGGACAAAGGAAATTAGGGCGCAAGGAAGAAGGCGAGAGATGGGCCGGCTCCGTTCTGCAGCTCCCGTTATGGGCACTCTGGGCGCAGTGCAGCTGCAACTCCTCAGTTTCACAACGTTCATTTTGTGTTCCACTGCAGGAGAAGAGAGAAGAATTAGGAGTGAGGGATGGATCCTGGGAAGAACATAAAGCAAATAAGGTTAGAAAGGGCCAAAATGGCTCCCAGGTTATTTAACAAAAAGCTGATAATGTTGCTATGGAGAGTTCTTGTTGACCCCTTTGGCTCTGCATTCCAGTCTTTTTCCAAGACTTTTTCCAACTCTGCTTTACTCTTCCCTTCTTCTACCTGTTTCATTTGTTGCCCAAAGAGCTTCTAGTTGCAGCACTTGTCTAGCAACACCAGATGACAGAGATCAACAACATCAGTCTTATAGCCTCAAGGTTTTTACAAAGCAGTTTGGACTTAAGGTTTCTGGCTTAAATTCCCAGACAAACAGAGAAAATGTGGGAAAAGATGAATGAGCGACCATTTTCATACTAATGAGAGTCAAAGATCGAGACTGAAATCTACATTAAATGACACACATTTCACTTGGGGAGACATCCCATAAGGCACCTGATTAATTCTCACTCTATCTGGGAATGAATTGCTGCAGCTTTCTGTCTTCTGACCTCCTGTTCCGGAAGTCTGTTCACTCAACATGTGATGTCTTCACATTTCTTCACCTCGCCTCACGCCGTGTCATTAAATGTAATTCAATTTATACTTGACTTTCCCTTCAAAAAGCAGTTTTGCTTAAAACTTAACTTATTACTTATATTCTGCACAGTACATTCATTATTTGTGTTTATTTTGTGCTCACATGATGCATCCTGAATAAAGTTGTGTTTCATCAAATTACCACCAACTAATAAAGTAGTCTTCAATTATTGGACCACTGATCCTGTACAGATCCAATTTGTGGCAAAAATATGTTTGAAGTTATTATGAGGCTTCAGTCAATCAAGTGGATGTCTTCTTCCTAGGACAGAAATCCCCCTTCCTGGAAAATGTTGCTGCTGAGCTGTGGTGAAGCGATGGGACTTGATTTGTACAGAAATGACAGTAACTTGGAAGATAAACACTTGGTTTGTCCAATTCAGCCTTGTTCTTAGCTTCAGATTAACTTGCACTGCGCGAGAACTGTGGATGTCGTCTCTTATCACCTACGTTGGAAGCTCATTAGAGAGTGAGCTCTTTAATGGCCAGCATGATCAGGAGGAATGATTACGCAAAGCAAAACCGCTTCAGTGTTCATATGGGTGCCTGAATGTTGTTTTAAGACAGACTTGAAAGATTATAACTGATATTTGTTAACTAGACTGCTGTTGGCCCGATTATCATCTGATCTTGGTACTGATCCAGATCCAGGCACTTTTAGTCTTGCATGTGGTTTTGTCTTTCCAAGACACTGAAGGGTTTCGTGATTAAAGTCAAGTGGAGCTCAAGTACTGTTCTAATAGATTTGTATCAAATGGGGTGTTTGCGAGACTACTGGGGTCAAGCACCTACAGGGTCGCAGGGCCTTTTTTTAGCAGGTTAGTGAACACGAGTGACATCACTTTACAAGGTCTTCTGGGTACTGAAGTCCTTTAAATCTGACGCTTGACACACTTCTGAACTTCAAATACTAAGAGACAGAGTGAGAAAACTGGAAGTCTGTGACGCTTCATTCCAACGGGATGAGAGAGGCAAAAGATGTAGGCGAGTTCAGCTTGTGTTTAGGACAAAGTTTGGATCGTTTTTTTCTGCCCCTGCTCTTGTGTGTGGATCAAGCTGTTCCCCTCATTCTATATGGTTGCAGTTCCACAGGCCTGCCTGCTCTGAGATGGTTTACACATTTAGCTGAGTGTTTATGCGCTGCACATTCTTATGGCTACTTAGAGCAAAACATACAGTAAGGATGTGGATTAGACAGCTTTCTCTGCTCTGTGGACCAGCACAGTGTGAAGGAGTTGTGTGGGGGCGCCGAATGTAAAAGTTCAGTTACAGTTTTTTTGCTGATTTATTTTGAACATTTAGCTCACTTTCCTCACATTTGAGACAGAAAACTTGTAAAAAGGTTAAATCTAAATGTTAAA
>JAVQJV010037439.1:0-13047 GCA_036024995.1 Gadopsis bispinosus
TATTCAGTGTCATCCCCTGTAGAGCTCTGCCTTCATCCAGCTGCCAACAGAGATCGTCAACACACACACACACACACACACACACACACACACAGTGGGTAGCAGAGTTATATATAATACACTCACACACACACACACACACACACACACACACACACACACACACACACACACACACAAACACAAACACACTTTTTCATTCACAGGCAGTATTTGTCTGATAAGAAAGGTCACTTTTGTCATTTGAAAGCACACAAACCACTACAGGCTCCACTTTTAAAGCCTCACTAGAAAGGAAAAGAAGGGCAGCCATGCCTCTGGACACCTCACTCAGGCAGTCATAATTACAGAACAAATCACACTGCTCTTTTCCCTCCATGTTATTTGAAATAGTGGATTAAGAGCAAAAAAAAAAAAAACTAAGCAGATTTTTGAAGCTCGGCCATCTGGGTTTGTCTGCTTCCTTATCTCATCTGAACCATCCACCTCTCACGCAACTCCCAGTCGCGCTTTTTTTTACTCTCCGAGCCGGAGAGGTCGGCTCAGAGCCCTGAAACTGGGTCATCTGGGTGTTAAAAAAAAATAAAAAAGGCTGGACACTGGCTGCAAAGCTGCCTGGACCACACACAGGTAGGGGAGAAGGGGATAGAGCAATTGGAGGGACGGGGCCGATGAGAGTGACGAGTGGAAAGGTCAGGACAGAACAGAGCAGCCCTGTTGCTGGGGGAGATATTTTTGGACAGCACGCCGGGGTCGCAGCGGCAGACTGTCAGCCTCTGGTCTGCCAAGGCGGAGGCCGGAGAGCCTCAAGGTCACGCCCTGCACCTCTTCTGCTGACAGAGAGAGGGAGGGAGAGAGGGATGGCGGGAGGAAGGAGGGGTGGAAAGGTCACAAGAACCTGGACGCCATGCTGCTGTTACAGTTCTAAATAAAACTCACATCGTTCTTCTTCAGCGTAAGCGTTTGCACACACACACAGCTGTGCAGGGCGGCTTTCAGGTCAAGATGGAACAAGAAAGGGCTGCTGGTTACACACTCTCATTTCTGAGGCGAGTGACAGTTCAGGAGTGTCACCTGTCCACAGGGGCCTCTTGTGTGAAATGCGATATCACTCAAGAGGCTGACCCCGATAGCCCGAAAGCTACTCAAGTATTGGATATCAGGTGGACAGGAAGTTTTGAAACCCATTAGAGTTCCACAGAACTTAAATTCTATGTTTAAAATTAGTTCCGCTTGATATTGCCTATTTGTTTCACTGCTCCTACTTAGACATTGATACAATCTCCAGTAATTAATTGTTAAAAAAATGTGAAAATATTGAAATTGCCCCATCAAGGAGCTACTTGCTGAATTGTAATGTAATTATCCGCATTTTTGCAGTCAAAACCTCTGGATCAGTACCGGGCCTCAGAACGTTAGCTCGGCTGAAAAAAACTAAAAAAAAAAAAGCAGAATAATAATTTTATACATTTATAGGCTATTATAGACTTTTTGCAGTAAACAGGTTGAACTTGGCTCTGTGCGGCATCATTTCCTGTTACGCACCCAACAATACAATACAAATACAATACAATACAATACAAAAATCAGTCAATATTTTAACAACATCCTGGAAGCCAAATGGTTAAGGCAAGTTCCCATGTAACAGCCTTTGTTGTCATGTCATACCCGTCTCTCTCTGTGTCCTTGAACCTGTCTGTCTCTTCTATCATAGATCTACAATCTCTTCTCTGTCTCTATTTCTGTAATTTTCTTACTCAGAGGTACGGCTTATTCGTGTGTTCAGAAGATAAACAGAAAGCCATCAGCAAGAAATTGATCAATTTAAAGATGAGGTTGCGGACCACTGATTTCTGCCTTAAGAAAAAGAAAATGACAAAAATAGGAAGTGTGTTTGTTTAAACATTTTATTGCTATGTAAAATTAAAAATATCATACTTCCAATGAAAAAGTACTACTCTTAAATAACATAAAATCAGGCAAAACAAATATATTTGGCATTGTGAATTGATGAGTGTATGGGGAGAATGCAATTTTGAGCAAATTTAGCACAGTCAGAATTCACATTATGAAATGCACTACTGTACTGTACAGTCTGCTGACAATACCATCTTTAAAAGTCAATGTATCATCTCCTGGGGTAGTACACGGAGCCAAGTAAACTACTGAACATATGACACTGCCTTTCTCCCTATCAACATTTAATACTGTATTTAACTGAGGTCCTACAGAAGTTTCATGACATATTAACCTTAAATAAAACCCAACTGAACACATGAAGTAGATGTGCTTATTATTGGCACATCCATGACATCCCTGGCACTGGAAAAAGGCTGCAGCTGCTCGTCCCAGGCAAATCACCGCTGTTGCAGTACAGTACATTTGGGCTGACAAGCCAAGTCATTCAACGTGCTGCACAATCTAAGAGATGCAACACATCCTTATTATCTTAAACATATCCGTACTCAAGACGACAAATCTACAAGTGAAGTGTCTTCTTCTCAGTGCAGCCGATACAAACACGCATTAATTAATAATAACACAAAACTTCAAGTATATTCCAAACGCAGCTCCTCTGTCTAACTACTACAGTCTGGGCAAGGGACTAAAATCTAAGCATGCAAACACTACTGTAATGTGCAGCCACTTTCTCTTTCTGTGACAAACTGCAAACTGGGTGCTCTCTGAGACTTAAGTTTGGCTCTTTTATGCTGTGGCGTTCAACTCAGCTCGGTCTCTAAGAGGTTTGGCTTTACTACACTGACATTCTAAACATAGTGTTGCTTAATTAATAGTGCTGCACTTAATTTCACACAGGTAAAACATGAAACATTAGCATTCAAAAGTTAAACATTTTGAGTTCTCTGGGCACCTCTCGTCTGTAGAACATAAAGTGAATGTTAACACATCTGTAAACATAAAGCCTCTGATATACAGTAAGTTATGAAATAAATTAATTCAGAAATAAAATAACTGATTACAGCCAGTAAAAATAACCTTTTTGTTGTTTTTTAACATCCACTTTCTCAAATAATGGATTGCGTTGCTGATATCATTCCATATCTGCATTCTGCTTCAGCATTCACTGCATTCATGGAATACCTGACAAAATAAGTAAGTACATAAATAAATAATCCTTGCATTGTTTTTTGTCCGTTATTCTTTCCTTTTACAGTACCATGGTTTGTAACTGTACAGTACGTATGTATAATACAGCAATTACAATGAGAAAAGAGGGGTAAACCCATTGTCTGGTGTTACTGGGATTAAGGTAGGGATCGAGTGTACTGGTGGTCTGCTGGTCTGGGTAGGTCCAAACGAATCTAAACTGCACCCGGCCTTTCTTTGTTGGTCTTCCACAGGGGGATTTGGCCATGGTTGAGGCTCCATCCGGTGCCCAGAGCTCCCCCTAATTTAGATCCATACCAGACTTGCTGAGAGTCAGGGGAGGGAGGTGTTGAGGTCAAAAGGCGAGGTGTCAGAAGCCACGGTGACCTCAGAAGTGGCCCATCCTGGCGGCAAAAAGGCTGTGTGAGCGTGGCATGGCCGAGGAGATGCGGCCAAAGCTGGACGAAGGCCACTTCATGATGAACTGGGATGTCACTGGCAGCAGATACCTGGACAGACGGACAAGAGCGAGGGATGGAGGGATTAGGGGAAAGGATGAACATAATGAGAGGATTAGATATGCAAAGGTCAGTATTTAGAGGTCAGGGCGCATTAGTGCTCGGCACGAGGACCACATATTTCCCACTTTTCATATATTGACTATACCATTTATGGCCATTTCAACTTTATTAATCGACTGGTGATTTCAAGATATTATGACATCACCCTCCCCTTGAAAACGAGAAAAAAGGAAGAAAATAATTTAATCACTTGGAGGCTTCAATTGTGAGATCCATATGATGTGGGGTATTTTGTATAGGGTTGCAAGTAACATTTATTTTCATTATCAATTAATATGCTATTTTCATTTTTCGATTAATTACTTGGTGTATAAGATGTCAGAAGATAGTGAAAAATGTCCCAAGGTCCGTTTACTATCATTTATGATGAAGAAAATCCTCAAATCCTCATAGTTGAGCAGCTGGAAACACCAAGATTGGCATTTTTGCTAAAAAGACTGATTAAAGTGATAATTCGATTATCAAGATAGTTAGCGATTCCTTTTCTCTCACGTGATTAATCGATTAATTGTGTAATGTACCAACTCTAAAATGCTTATACATAGTGTATATAAATGTAGTATGTAGTATTTATGTATCTATATAAATGATGGGCCTTATACTGACAGAAGCAGATCTCTTTTCTTTCAGGCCAACTGAAATGGTCAACTTTGACCCTTACATTTTTGGTATCATGAACAGAAAATCCTCACCTATCATTCCGAGGCATAGACGTCAGTACCTTTCTAAGACTTTTCTATGACACCTTCCACCGAGACAGAGCAGTGAGGCAGCTCCTGCTAACAGCGTTCCAGTACCTGAGAATGAGACCAGCGTCAGGTTGAGATAGAGTCAGGAGGGGCTGAACCCTGCTCCCATCTTCCCTAGTTACTGGAAATGAGTCAGATATGGTTGTCAGAGCAATGTCAGATGAGATGAACAAATCCTGGACAAGGTTAACTGAAGGTTATGCAAATGTCGAGCTACTGTTCAGAAGACATGAGACAGGGGAAGTTTGTATTCTTCCAGACTGATCAGTTGGAAGAATGACTTACAATTATGGGCTTTTGCAGCACATTTGTCGTATTGGGATATTATACATTATGTGACCGTGTTGCCACATCCGCAGCAAGGATCTTTAGCTAATAAAAAATACATCTGATACTCGTTTAGTTAAACGAGTACAATGGTCAAAAGAAATAGTCCCTGCGGAAGTGTTTAAGATGTGACAATCTAATCAAAGGGAGCCACTGGGGCTGAGGATTACAGAGTGAAGAAATAATATCTTCTTTTAAGCTGGTGCAGAGATAGCATACTTTTTCTCTGACAGCTCTTTCTCCTTGTGAAATAGCTCTTGGACAAATTAGCTGCGCGGCTTCTTCTAAAGTCGACCGGAAAGAAGAAAAAAAAGGCCCATGTCGCTGAGGGCGTCCGCTTCAACACAGTCCCAGACCCAGGAGAGTTAGGACGGATTCAAATTAACTTCATTTAGTCCAACGAGCGTGTCCTTGAAACAGCTTCAAGTGGGCCGTAGGTATCCCTCCAGCACATCTTCTTTGGGTCTGACTGGACTTGGTGAGCAAGGCTCAGTCCGGCACTACTTCTTAAACTCCTTCACTCTAACCCCAGAGAACAGGAGGACAGGATATGCTTTACTTTAAGCCTTTCACATTTGCTTCTGTTAGGCAGCTCAAAGTGTAGCCTTCAAAGGGACATTTAGTGATTTCATACCATGATTTTGTGTCACCCTTGGATTCATTCCTTCCACATTACTTATGTTTCTCATCCCGCAGCTTGGCACCTTATTCCACCTTATGGCCCTCTTCTATGAGATTCACCGTACATCCATTGGGATTCTGTTCATGGATTCCTGGTGTGATTTCTCCTTTCTCCCCTCCATTTCCAAAACCCCAAGCCCAGGCATGGAAATGATAGTCAAAAAAAGAAAAATGGAAAGAAAATCAAATATTGAACATTCATTGGGGGCTGCATGTGTTCTTCAGAGATCCTCTGCTATTCACTTTGAGAATATTCTACTCGTAGAAAGAATCATCGTGGTGGTAGTGGTGAGGGGTAGGATAGGGTTGGGTGGGGTAGGGTAGGGTAGGGCGGCTTCTCACGTCCAAGCAGCCGCTGTCTCTGCAGGCTATATTTAATTGGGCCCTCATTCGGCATCTTCCAGGTTCGTCCTCCTTTTGATCATGAAGAAGGTCTTGGCAACAGCGTGCATGCTTGAAAGCCAGGGGGAGGCATTTTCATGCACTTGTGCTTTGCTTCAATCCATCAGTTGACAGAAAGATACTCTCCTGCTCTGTTCCTCACATGGAAAGCTACAATCCACAACTGTTGACAACTGACAGGCCTTCCATGCTACTCCTACATCTAGATGCAACTGCCATAGTGAATTTAGAGTAGGTCAGAAATACCATGATTAAGGATGGAGGGGGAGACTGCCACGACAGCTGACGCAATCATAAACCAAGAGGTACAAAGATGCTTGAAGGTTATCTGCAGCCCACATTCAGCTCAACACCCCAATTAACCCTAATTACTGCCACACTTTTCAGACAGATGAAAGTTAATAGAATCTGAAACTTTTGTCATCATGGGAAAATTGTCTTTGGGTAGTGACAGTAATTCCAGGCTTAACAAGAAAGTCATTAGTGGAGCTATTTGGCTACTTCCTCTCATCTGCCCACACAGACTGAAGGACTTTTCTAAGACCAATGAGGCTATTGACACACCTGATCAGTGCACTCCACAGTGGAAGGATGCATGAACCAGAGCGGGCAGGTGTGGTCAACAATGGAGACCCCAAAGACCCCGGCTAACAGACCCATTTTGACCTGTGCAAAAGGCTGCCAAGAGTTCTGTGAGTCTATGCGTACATGCACAAGAGACAATGTGGAAATGTTTAATTCAAAGGAGCTAAATATATGATCTTTGATTTCAACGTGTGAAATAGTTTAAGTAGTCGGACTGTGGAGGTCAACTAACTGGTCTTTCAGGCAAGCATTCTTTGTGTATAATTACATATTGAATTGAACTTGATTCATAAAAATCTTCAATGTTAGCGTAATTTTCTGTAAAATGTCCATCCTCTTCCGTCTTTGAGAAATGTCATACACAGTATACTGTACAGGTGTCAAGAACTGTTGTGTTCTTAGTCATGGCCGGTCACTAGCTGGTGCATTAGGATATTTCACACTTCTTAGTTTTCATCATTCATGGATTAAAATAACTCATCTAATAGGAATTAATGCTTGACCCACTGTTTTTCTCGTGTTTTTAGTTTAGCTCAGTAAACTTAGTAATGTTGACTTGATAAAATAAACCTAAATATGTTTTATTAAATTATTTAAAGGTTTTCATAAAGGATAGGTTCACATTTTTTTTTAAGCATGCCTTTAAACAACACTGACATGTCCATTTGTACAGTGGTTGGTTGCAGTAATTATTACTTGTCCTTACTAAAGCAATTCTAATGTAAATGATGGGGGACAAAATCCACAATCGTAGTGTGAAACACTGAGGAGGGGTGGGTGATCGTTGCGTAACAGTCACATGACATGTGCATGCACACACACACACTCTCAAACACATACAATTTACCCTCTCATATAAAGCTTATGCATCACTGAGAAAATAATCCTAATTGCTTCTCAGCTATCTGGAGTGGAGGCGGGTTGCGACTGTTTCCTGCATGCCCGATGGAGAGATGTGAACCGTTTGTGTTGTGAAACTGCAAAGCACACGATGCAAGCCGAGCCATTTTCTGTCTTCTTGTGACAAGAAGAGAACGGTGCTTAAGCTGATCATGGCACTGATACGGTGCAGGTGAGGCTCTCAGTTCCCACTGAGGCCACTCGTACTGAAAATGCACTCAGTGTAAGATGCTCTTGACAAATGCATTGAGTGAAAGGCATTATTTAGCATGTGGCAGCAGGGTGATGTGCAGCAAGCTGGTCGAATGTTTGCGGTGCTCTAAACAGTCTTAATATGCTTCCTTCTCCTATTGCCTTCCTTTCAAATACATTGTTTACAGTTTTGAGCTACAAATAATCAAATAATTTCAAACATATCCCATTCTCATGCTGTAAAAGTCAATCCAAACATGGCATATTTGAATATTACTGAGGGAAAGGAGAGGAGACCATGCTAGACTGTTGGTTGTGCAGCCCAAGCAACCGTCATTGGGCAGGTGGGACCAAGCCTTTGTTACAGCCGTGAAGTGGTGAGAACAGCAGAAAGCAGGGAACAGGGACGGCGCTAAAAGATGGGGGGGGGGGAAGGTTTAGCAGAACTAAACCAAGCGGAGACCTGCGTTGAGGGGCGAAGAGACGGAGGAAGAAGAAGAAGAAGCGGCAGCGACAGCAGCAGGGGTGGAGCCATGGGTAGAGGCTGGTCCAGCAGCAAATGGTAAGCTTTTTTACAGACACATATAGACACAGAAGAAATAAGGAGAGACAGACCAATGCATGCTTAAATGGACTCTCAAGGATACCCACTGCAAAATTATGGATACACCAGTGTATCATTTTGTGCATGCTCAACTTGAATCCCATTAGTTATATCTTTAAATCCTTACATAGCCACGTGATACATTCATATTCTTGAATCTATCCTCAAAACAAATATGCTCAAGATAAAACAATCAATAACCAGCAATGTCAGATTAGTCAAAACATAAGTAGCTCTAAAACTGTACACAAACTGCACTACTCTTTTTTCCCACAGCTGAGGTTTTTATACTGTAGGTGCAAAGTGATAGCCTGTTAAAATACGCGCAAGAGTTATGAATCATGTAAAACGAGGCCCTGGGAAAAAAGGAGCTCTCTCTATCGTAAGGTCATTTGCTGCACAGGCTCATCTGGGCTCTAATTGAATTAAGCAGGCCTCGGGGGGCCCCGGGCTAACCTGAGCGCTAATCTGTGGGCCATTATTTCCTGTTAACAGCACGCTCCTTTTCTCCCTCTCCCCACCCTCCTCCCTCCCTGTCTGCCAGCCCAAAGCATATGTGCTTTAAAAGTTCGCTCGCTCCAAACCTGAGCTGCTGTCTCCTGCGGGGATCAACCTTAAAAATAGAATGAGGCAGGTTTTTTTGTTTCTTTGTTTTATCGGGGTTATGTGATGAAGATGATGGCTCCAAGGCTCCGTGGAGGAGAGAGAGGAAATGTTTCCTGAGAGAGGTTTAATGATGATAGCTGTTGAAAGTTGTCTTGTCTGTATGTCAAAGTGTGTTTACTCATCTTTTTACTCAATGTGTTTCCTTTTTTCTAAAGGGAGTTTTAACAGGTGATAAGTTCAACACTAGGCATCTGTTTTTCATACTGCTTTAACAAACTCTGCTTTAATCAGTTTCCAGCAGGCCCTAAATATCAATTGGAGGAACACACCAGAATAAATACTCCAAACAACAAGGCGGTCTCCTGTTAAACTTAACGCAGGTTCAGTATCCTGGTGGGCTTATTTTCCTGCCCGATATGTAGTGTATGTTGTGCTGCTTCTTAGGGTTTTGACACGGTTATGACCATATGTATACAGTGCACTAGTTTAAACTAGGACAACAAACTGTGAAAATGATCTACTTATGAGTCTGAAGAAGGGCTCAACAGTTTGCCCCCAAGTACAGCTTAAACCTGGGACCTACCAGTACACTCTTGAATCCCATTGTATCCTTGAATCTTATCCAGCAACCCCACTGTAAAATGAGCTATCTATTGCAGCAGGAATGCTATAAAAACCTTTTAAAAACAAAGAGCTCAGTGGGAAGACATCAAAGGATTGGGTGTCCTTCTCACCTGGTGTCGTCCCATTCGGGGTTGAGTCCGGTCAACGAGCCGCGGGACTCTGAGATAAACTTGTAGACGACCAACAGGCAGTCTCGGCACAGCTGGACCAGCCGGCGGCAGCACTGCAGCTCCTGGGGTGACACCACCTCGCTGCTCTTACTAAAGATGGACTCCCATGATGAACTGGAGAGCAAATGAGAAGGTACGCACACACAGATACAGAATGAAATTGAGTTGGCAGTTATAAAGCATGCATACACTATGCAGTGGATGTGTATCATGTGTATATATGATGCAGGCACACAGATTAGGTCACATACTGTCAAATAGATGGAAATAAGTTCTCTAATGTGTGGACTAATGTGTGTTATGGCTAATCGGTATATGCAATGCAATGCAATGTTCACTTGCTGCCTAATATATCCCCCCCCCACTGACAGGTGCCATTGTAACAAGGTAATCAATGTTCTTCACTTCACCTGTCAGTGGTTATGTTATGGCTGATCGGTGTATACTTCTGCATACGCACAGGAAGGCAGACAAGACACAGAGAGGAAGGATGAACCAAATCCAAGTACAGTTAACCCCGGACATACCCCTGACTGTGAGAGAGCTTCAACAACTGAGACACACAACTCCAGGGGGTGCGTTTGATGTCTATCCCCTTTCACTCCTTAGGAGGTGGGGGGTGCTTCCTCTGAAAAGGTTCAAAACTGTGTGTGTTTCTATTCTCTTCTTCTAAGTCGTTTTCAAAGCCTGCTTAATTCATCACCCACAATATGCTAGGCCGTTTGATTGTTGTTAAGTCCCTTAGATAAAATATCAAACAAGAGACAGAGAGGAGCGGGGGGGGGGGTCTGAACTTGGATTTGGAGTATGCTTTTCGAGGTGCACTGCTTCGATGTTGCCACATGACATCAGGGCCCCCTGTTGGGATCATCCATGTTTGGGCCATGGCCTGTTGTAGGGAGGGGCCGGACAATAGGCTAGCAAGCTAGCTGTATCATCAATGGCTGGCTGTGATCAGACAAAAGCTGCATGGGGCGCTGCGTGCTGGGGGTAACTGAGGCTAGGCTAGGCTAATCCTCCCAGGCCTCTAAAACCTCCACCGTCTTTTAAATGTCTTTTCTCTACTGTTTTTTACAATGTCTCATTTTCAATCACTCTCCTCTCCACTTTTTCTCTGTCACTGGGTCCTTCACAGTCTCTCCTTCTGCTTATCGTCCCCTCACTCTCCCTCAATTACGACTGCCAAGGAAGTAAAAGAGGAGGAAAATGGAGAGATGTGGGCAGCGACTTCAGTTACACACCCTGAGCCCTCTGTGTCGAGGGAAACACGGCCACTGAACAACTGAACTGTAAAGAATACGGAGAGGAGGAGATGCAAGAAGGTCACACCTTTATCACAGACAAGATAAAAAGCTACCAGCACAGCTGCTGTCTGCGTGTCAGGGTTATATATATATGTGTGTGTGTGTTTTTGCTGCATGTGTGGCTCTGGTTGAGGGTGCTATTGTGTGATGAAATAAGTGTGTAGAAAACAACATCATGCATCTGAAGATGTCTCGCTGTGTGTGTGTGTGTCTGTCTTTGGAGGGAAGCAAAATATGTGTTTAAGAAAGCCAATATGATCCACTGATGGAAATCAGTAGTTTGTGTAGCGTGTGTGTGTGTGTGTGTCTTGTCTGCTGTCTTGGGGTTTCTATAGGGACATGATTAAGTGGGCTGTCACTGCAGTGACTCATCCTGTAGGAAGCCACTTTCTGTTGCATCAAAAAAGTAGGAAAATAAATAAATTTAAAAAAATAAACCAAATGAAAACTTCAAAGTAGCTGATAACAAACCAAAGTAAAAGACCTAAGAGGCCTTCATTCACCTTCTTCCTGCTTCCATCCCTCCCCTCTCTTTTTCTTGCTCTCACCTGTGAAAAAGCCCTGATTAACAGCACAGATTTGTGACCTTAATTTGCACCCTGTCTCCACTGGGTAACATGTTTCTTTTATCCCCAAGAGCTTTCAGGAAAGTGCAGCGGGGTCTGGTTGGTCTGTCACTCATTTTCTGTCATTCAGCTGGTGTTACTTCCCCAGTCATACTGAATAAAAATGGCAAATTGTCCCTGCTGTCACTGAAACTGATATATTGCCGAACAGTGGACGGGGAGATTGCACCGAGCGTGAACTTCAAGTTATGGAGATGAAAGAGTGGCATTATGCAATGAATAGTGTGGTAATTGGCCTGCAGTGTGATCACTTGAAAAGAATTAGTCTCCATGAGCATCTCAGTTCATTCAGGGGTGCTCTTTGTGATACCCTGGGCAATCTTTCAATGTCAAACTTACATTATATATATTAAGGTTATTTTTATTGCTTAGCTGTTTAGATTAACCTTTCATTTTGCTGATTTCATATATTTTTTGTGATGTGATTTGAGTTTTCATGGCCCCAGAGCTAATAAAATCCACTGTAAAATGCATTATACAGTATAATGAATGGGAAATGATGGCAGCTATGATCATTTGTTCATCCCCATTGTAACACAGCCTCACGTCAGTACAAACTTACTTGTTGGATCATTGAACAGCAGCTGAAACCCCTTTGTCCTACACCTTTCTGATGACGAATTTGGGAAGGGCTGCATCTGACAATTTTTGTATCTTTCTGAAACTGACAATTGCTCCCATCTCACACATACGTATTAGCCAGGTCTGTGGATGTGAGAAAGCCGGGCTTGAACTTCTCTCTCAAGCACTTTTTCACTCTTCACACACTCTTTTTTGTTTCCAACCGAGTGCAACACCAATGCCTTTGAGGAGAGACTGTCCGAAAGTGTGGCCCCTTATACCCATTTATATGATCCATCACGCCTGGCCTCTCTCCATGATGACAGGAATTTTGCCCCACTTATATGATCGAACAACGCTTCCTACCAACTACTTAGTTTCACTCGCACCCCAGCTATTACATCCTCATCCTAATCCGGCTCACAGCCTGGCTCAACCTCGCCTACCCAGTGTTAGAGAAGCAGCTCCACAGGCCATGGCCATGACTCCAGAGTAGACGGTTGAAGACGCGGTTAAAGAGCCGATAGAGGTGGAGACTCTCTACATCCGGTTCCCTCCAGATCCGCTGCAGCGCTGTACGTACATTCGTACGTACAATGTCCAACACCTGAGTGACAGAAGGTGAGAGGGAGATGGGGAGTAAAGAGAGCAACAAAGGTTTAAATCAAGCACATGATAATGAAGGAAATTAATGCTGCAAGGCAAAAGGTGACAGCATTTCTAAACGATATGCGTGAGTTGGCATTTGTTCCCACTGTAAGATTTCTTTTTTCATCTTACCATAAAATTAGTAATCACAGAGGCTAATGCATTCACACAGTAACAGGGCAAGCTTGCATTTATGGATAAACAGACAGACACACATGAGAACCCCAACACGTACAGTATATGCACAAACACATCCTGAAAACCTTTAATCAGACACACACACACACACACACACACACACACACACACACACACACACACACACACACACACACACACACACACACACACACACACACACACACACACACACACACAC